>JAODAL010009056.1:0-113354 GCA_025379985.1 Phyllomedusa bahiana
CAACCCCCTCATGTATAAAAGGCATGCGAGTGGTTGTTTTATCAGTATTTTTACATTTTTGCGCTCTCCCCATGTATTATACTGTGTCTTTTCTGCATGCTGGTGTGAACAGGTATTAATTTAATGTGCAGTTTTTTATCATCTAATAGCCCCCCTAGTGGTGGGGTGTGCGAGCTACTGCTCAGCAATTACCTGCACCTTTTTGTCTTCCCCAAGTAGCATTGGTGCCTGTGTTGCCTCCTACAGGGTTCAGTCTTTAGTTCAGCCCTTGAGCTGTAAGTATGGCCAGGTTGTGTTTTTGATTAATGTCCCTTTTTTTGTGATTTTTCCATTCCAACATATCCTCGCTGCAGGTGAAGAGCAAATGGGTCCCAGCAGCAGTACATTTATAACTTATCCTGTGGATGAAAGCGAACATGTTGGCTGCGTGCAGCCTCGGCTGGAATGAGCTGAGGAGCTAACTGTATATTGCTATACATTGAACTCACTAATACCGTTGACTGCAGTAAACGCCAAGGCTTCCTCTAGATGTGGCTGACTTTTTTGTTTTTCTATCAATGAACTTGAGTGAGGGCTAGTTTTGTGCAGGCTGCAGTTTGGTTTCTATTGGTACAGTTTGGGGCTAATTTTTTCTTTCTACAACATGGGATAAATAATGTTTTGGCAGCAGAAGCAGTAAGATGGTAACCATGGAGGCCTTCATCAGCAAGTGAGCCCGCTCCATACGCCCTTACCAAAATCATTGTGTAACTGTACGTTATATGTTGGTAGGGGGTTAAGACAACAATCACAGGAAGTAGAAATTTACTTTAAAGGTGTTAGACCAGGGCTGGACAACATACACCCCCCAAAGGATTTCTGGCGGCCTTCAAATGGGCAAAGCTTATCCAAACCATGCCTCAAAATGGGCAGTGGCACTCGTTACGGTGGGGTGGGGGGTCCCAAGCGGGCAAGGGCCAAAACAAATGATTTTAGCCCCCACATCCTGCCCAGTTTTGCAGATCTGGATAAGACCATGAATAATACTCATATGTTGATAAATGTATTGATGCTGGACCTCTGATGATCCCATCAATCATGAGAGAGGCTCCCAAGTGCCCCATTTCAATTGAGTGGCTGGCAAAAATGCAAGCCACCACTCCATTCACTAGAGAAGCAGTGTACAGCCATTCTCTATCAGTCCCATAGTGTTCAATGGAGCAGCAAAATGTATACCTGACCGTGGCTCCTTTCAAATGAGGCACATTGGACCCTGGTACTCGTAATCTGTGGGGTTTCCAATGGCCAAACCTTCAGCAATTATACATGTATCACATGTCCTATGAATCATGGTCAAACTTTGTTGTTCGGTAATAAAGAGAACTTGCTTTCCTACCTTGGAACATTTCGATAAAACCTCTTCTTTAAACTCCAAGAATTTTTCCTGAATCTCCGGCTGATTGAGCGCGAAGGACAAAAAGTGGGTGAACGGCTGCTTCTTCCTAAAAGTCTCTGCCAATAGTTCAATGCGAGTCCTCGCAGATATGACTCCGTTGCGATGTTGCCCTGTAATTACTGAAATAAAATATCTGTGTCAAAAATATTTTAAACAATATATGTATTTAAAGTACATTTTCTTACATTTAGCTTTTGTTTGGAGCAAAGCAAAATGTCATATAAGATGGTCCAACCTTTGATGGTCTCGACTGTTTGCTGAGAACCCAGACTATCAAAAACTTCAAAATAGCAAGAGGATGAAGAGTGGATGGACAGTAAGAGATGAGCTATGCTGTAAGGCTGGAAAGAAGAGATCCCGCTGTAGTCTATACAATGTGTGTAGATTAGGGAAGAACATGGTATGTGTACTATGACGTTTACATTTTACGGAAAAGCGTAAGTAAATTCATTCAGTTCACTCACTGCAAAAATTGGCAAGAGTATGAAATGCAGGGTGAAGTTCAAAAGTATCTTGTAAGTTGACAAGTAGAAAGTAGTATAATGTTGTACCGTGTTAGCCATAGAAAGTAGTAGAAGATTGAAGAAATCAGGCCATACCTTGTAGAGGCTGAGTACATTTGATGGTGAGCTTTCCAGAGTACTACCATGTATAACGTCATGTCTGAAGAAGAGAGCTAGTACTCTCGAAAGCTCACCATCAATTATACTCAGTTAGCCTGAAAAAGACAAGTAGAATGTCAGACAGATGTGTAGGCTATGTTCACACAGTGTATTTGCGGTGTAATTACGCCCCGCAATTACGCCGTTGGCCGAGGGCGGGGGGGGAGCGGGGGCCGGCACCTCGCCGGCCCATATACTTGCATTACCAGCGGCGCGTATACGCCGCTGGTAATTCTCATGTCACTTATCTCCCCCCGCGGCGGATCCCCCCGAGCAGGGGGAGGAGACATAATCCATAGTTCTCTAGAGAACAGGGATTACCGTAATGACCGGACGGGATTCCAGCCGTAATTTGCGCACTCCGCCGCGTAATTACGGACTGAGATACGTCCAATTTTAAGCCGTGTGAACATAGCCTTAAAGTTATAGATATTGTTAACGACCCATTACTTATATAGTGGATACCTCAAGCATACATGAAAATCAGAAGCACGTAGCCAGAAGAAAGTCAAAGTCAAAAGAATATAGTGAGAACATATTATAACCAATATGTACAGCTGTGAGAAACAAAATACACCCTCTTCAAATTTTAAGGTCATAATAAAAAAAAAATAATTGGCCCTTAGAAGATCCCCCTAAATACAACCTTTAGGCCACCCAATTCACTCAGTTCCGTTCAATTCATTTCACTGCAAAATTAAATGCAGGGTGAACTTCAAAAGTAGAAAAATTCAGGCAAAAGTGAAGTGATTTTGGACTGCCACTGACTTCCAGAATAAAAACGCGCACTATATAGTGTGCTCGAACTACCGAGGGGGCAAATGAGTGATCTGTTTCTATAAAGTTTGTATTTCACAGAATACAACTCATTAAGTATCAAGTACAGTCATAGTAATATACTAAGGGCGACATGTATGAACGGGGCTGCGCCAGATTTCTGGCCTCAAAAAGCTGTAGTAGACCAGTTCTATAGATGTATGAACAGGTGCACACCAAACTGGCACGATAAGTGACTCAGTACCGCGGCAAAGACACTTGTTAGTGCGCCAAAGTTTTGGGGCGTTGCACCACATTAGTAGGAGTAGACACATTTATGATTCTTTGACGCCAAATCTTTGGTGCTGAACAGTTAGAACAACCAGACCAGGGTAAAGGTGGTGCCTGAGGCAGACTTGTGGTATTGGCTCTACACTGCCCTATATGTATGACCCGCAGAAGAACAGCCAGACCAGGTAAAGGTGGTGCCTGAGCCAGACTTTTTGGTATTGGCTCTACACTGCCCTTTATGTATGAAACCCGCAGAAGAACAGACCGGTAAAGGGGCCTGAGCCAGACTTGTGGGATTGGCTCTACACTGCCCTGTATGTATGACCTGCAGAAGAACAGCCAGACCAGGGTAAATGCTGCCCTGAGCAGACTTGTGGTATTGGCTCTACACTGCCCTGTATGTATGACCGCATAAGAACACCAACCAGGGTAAAGGTTTGGGGCCTGAGCCAGACTTGTGGTATTGGCTCTACACTGCCCTGTATGTATGACCTGCAAAAAACAGACCCGGTAAAGGTTGGTGCCTGAGCCAGACTTGTGGGATTGCTTTTACACGCCCTGTATGTATGACCCGCAGAAGAACAGCCAGACCAGTAAAGGTGGTGCCTGGGCCAGACTGTGGTATTGGCTCTACACTGCCCTGTATGTTGACCTGCAGAAGAACAGCCAACCAGGTAAAGGTGGTGCCTGACCAGACTTGTGGTATTGGCTCTACACTGCCCTGTATGTATGACCTGCAGAAGAACAGACCAGGGTAAAGGTGGTGCCTGAGCCAGACTTGTGGTATTGGCTCTCACACTGCCCTGTATGTAAGACATGCAGAATAACAGCCAGACCAGGGAAAGGTGGTGCCTGAGCCCGACTTTTGGTATTGGCTCTACACTGCCCCCGTATGTATGACCTGCAAAGAACAGCCAACCAGGGGAAAGGTGGGGCCTGAGCCAGACTTGTGGTATTGGCTCTACACTACCCTGTATCTGTGACCTGCAGAAGAACAGCCAGACCAGGTTAAAGGTGGTGCCTGAGCCAGACTTGTGGTATTGGCTCTACTCTGCCCTGTATGTATGACCTGCAGAAGAACAGACCAGGGTAAAGGTGGTGCCTGAGCCGACTTGTGGTATTGGCTCTACACTGCCTGTATGTATGACCTGCAGAAGAACAGCCAGACCAGGGTAAAGGTGGTGCCTGAGCCAGACTTTGTGTATTGACTCTACAATGCCCTGTATGTAAGACCTGCAGAAGAACAGCCAGACCAGGGTAAAGGTGATGCCTGAGCCAGACTTGTGGTATTGGCTTCACACTGCCCTGTATGTATGACCTGCAGAAGAACAGCCAGACCAGGGTAAAGTGATGCCTGAGCCAGACTGTGTATTGGCTCTACACTGCCCTGTATGTAGACCTGCAGAAGAACAGCCAGACCAGGTAAAGGTGGTGCCTGAGCCAGACTTATGGTATTGGCACTACACTGCCCTGTATGTATGACCTCAGAAGAACAGCCAGACCAGGGTAAAAGGTGGTGTCTGAGCCAGACTTGTGGTATTTTCTCTACACTGCCCTGTATGTATGACCTGCAGAAGAACAGCTTCATACATTCTGGCCCAGTCTACACTACCTTAAAGTATTTAGAACCTAAGAATCAACAAATTTAAGATAGTAGCTCACATCAAGCCAGCCTCAGAGAACCGGGAGATGGCCATGCTTGAGCAGTTCTCCATGTTTCTATGGCAGTTCCGTATATAGCCAAGCAAAGAGTACTTGGGTATATTTGGAACTCCTATGGACATGAATGGGGCAGAGTAGCACAAGCACAGCCATCTGGCCTCAGAAGGGACTTTGTCAAATGGCAAAACCCCTTGGGGGCTACACCCAGTAATAGGTCTAGATGTCACAGACAGCTTCACAAACACTTGGAACCATCTTATGATTTTCAGTTAAATACATCTTACAAGAAGAAGAGTTTGGGTGCTGAACTGGTCTATCACCGATAGAAAACATCTGCCGCATTATTAAATGAAAAATCCAGCAAAGATGACCTGGGACTGTTGAGCAGCTAGAATCTTACATCAGATGAGAATGGGGCAATGTTTGTCTCCCAAAACTCCAGCAACTGGCCACTTCACTTTACAGACTGTTGTAAAAAGAGGAGATGCTACACAATGACTTTTTCGGACGCAGCGACACCAATTATGTGTAACTTTATTATTTTATATTTGTAAAATGGCAAAAATGGGGGGTTATTTGAACATGGACAATGGACAATAGACAATGCATTAGGGTGTACAAAGATGGCGCTTTTACTACTTCCTGCCTGGGGTGATGGACACATTCACAAGGCTTCCGACTGCCATGTTGAGCGATCCGGACACAGCAATGTCGCCGCTGATGTCCCGATCGGAGTAACGGTGTGCAGCACCGTTTCTTATTCATTTAGATGTCGCAGCCATGTTTGAGCGGTGTCTAAAGGGTTAAAAAGCAATAAGCATCTGACAGCCGCCAGCTATGTAGCTGGATCAAGGTCGCGATCCCGCTACAAAGCCTCTTAGCGGCATCACAACGTTCCCATACGTCCAATGTTGGTAAGGGGTTAAACTGTTTACGCAGCGTATATACGTATATATGTTATATGACATGTTAATTTTTTATAAACGCGTGCAAAAATATGTGCAGAAAGTTCATTTTACATTAATATCTATGTAGAATTGTTTGATATGTATTTTGGTGCATATTTCGACGAAATTACACACAAAATACATACCAAATTATGCCGTGTGCACATATCCTTAACTTAGATGAGAGTCTAAAAATTAGTCACATTTACGCACTCTCCGCTCCTCACAGAACCTTCTTCTCTGCTCTCCTCTTATCAGCTCCTCACACAACCGTCTCCAAGACTTCTCCCGTGCTTCCTCCACACTCTGGAATGCACTGCCCCAACACATCAGACTCTCCTCCACCATCACCGGGTTCAAAAGCAACCTGAAAACCCATCTCTACAGGAACCTATAACCTACAATAACCCCGCTGTTACTCCACCCCACAAACATGTCTGCCCCTCACCTTCTGTCTCTTCCCACCTTCACTGTAGACTGTAAGCCCTCGCGGGCAGGGCCCTCTCTCCTTCTGTACCAGTTGTTAGTTATTAGTCATCACCTTGTACTTGTTGGACCTACGTTATGTATATAAGCACCCTCGAATGTACAGCGTTCTGGAACCAAGGGCGCTATAAAATAAATAATAATATAATAAATCTGGCACAAGTATAGACTGTGGGTCTTATGTACGAACACTGTCTAGCAGTCAGACTGTCTTTGTTGCCCATAGCAACCATCAGAGCTCAGCTTTTATTTTTCCAGAGCAGTATATGAAATAAAAGCTGAGCTCTGATTGGTTGTTATGAGCTCTGATTGGTTGTTTATGAGCTCTGATTGGTTGTTTATGAGCTCTGATTGGTTGTTATGGGCTCTGAGTGATTGTTATGGGCTCTGAGTGATTGTTATGGGCTCTGAGTGGTTACTATGAGCCGTGGTTGGCGGCTATGGGCAACAAAGTCATTCTTACTGCTTGGCACTGTTCGTACATAAGGCCATGTCTTTCTATTAGTTGGCTTAGTTTAGGCCACAAATTGCGCCAAAATTTTGGTGCGGTTTTTTTTGGCGTCCCATACTAGATCATACACCCTTTCTGTGAAGACATGCCCTTTTCTGCACAGTCACACACCTTTCGTTGGACGAGGCACAAAAGTGTCTAAAATACCTAATAAATGTGGCGTAAAGAATCTACTTTGTAGTATATGAGTTGCGCTCAAACTACTTACTGCCTCAGAGATATATGAAGGATTATGGCTATTCGCTTCTACCAACCGCTAGCATCAGAAAAGCAATCTCCATAGGTTTTGCATGTTGACCTATGTTCGTGTTTATCTCTGGCCCGTAACATCCGATTTGATTCTGCTTTGCTGCAATCAAGAGGGCTTATAGAGTTGTACTTTGTAGTATATGAGTTGCGCTCAAACTTCTTACTGCCTCAGAGATATATGAAGGATTATGGCTATTCGCTTCTACCATCCGCTAGCATGAGAAAAGCGATCTCCATAGGTTTTGCATGTAAACCCATGTTCGTGTTTATCTCTGGCCCGTAACATCCGATTTGTTTCTAAGACCTCAGAAACCAAGCCAGAATTCTGGGACAGTTGCCATAGTAAATTTGCCCCAGTGTTCAAGATGAAGGAGACAACATAATAACATGCTAAATAACAAAACTACAGGCAAGGCCAGCAAAAGGGTTCATCAAAGAACAACACTTTTTAACATACCCACTTATTAGTCTGTTCATTGAAATAGATATAAAAATCATACAATGGACTTTAATAGTCTCATTAAAGGGGTTATCTCACTACAAGGATTGCTGCTTTTTAATGTTAAAGATCTTGCAAAAACAAGTCACTTTGCAATAAGTGTCTATTAACAGTGTCCTACCTATTCCCAGATATCCCCTCTTGTATGGACTGCATCAGCTCCTCAGGTTGCTATAGCTACAGACCTGTTCGATCTCTCCTGATAGGCTGCCAGTGCTGGTCGCTATAGCTACAGACCTGGCATCTACTGCAGCCTAATAGAAGCCAGTAAACACGCCCCTGAATTCAGAAAGAAACTATGGACTGAGGTAAGATGAATCGATGTAGTGAGACAACTACTTTAAGCAGAGAAGGAATGACAGCAGCGGAGGGAACATCAATGTACTTTTAGTGCTGGCCACAGAAATGTTGTTTCTTTGTAAAACAAAGGACTGACATTGTTTGAAGGAGCGTTGATTACAAGTGGACAAGATTTGGCTACTTTTCTACACCAGGATTAAAGGGGTTGTCTCACTACATCGATTCATCTTACCTCAGTCTTATTTTCTCAGTTTCATTTTTTAATTCAAGGGCGGTTTACTGGCTTCCACTAGACTGCAAGATGCCATCGTAGTATAGCAACAGCGTTGCAGCCTATCAGAGTCAAACAGGTCTGTAGCTATAGCAACCAGTGCTTGCAGCCTATCAGGATAGATTGAACAGGTCTGTAGCTATAGCGACTTGAGGAGCTGATGCAGCCCATACAAGAGGGGATGTCTAGGAATAGGCAGGACACTGCTAATGGACATATATTGCAAAGTGACTTTACAAGATCTTTAACATAAAAAGCAGCGATCCTTGTAGTGAGACAACCCCTTTAAAACAAATTCATGGAAACTTTCTACAACGCTGAGGTTTCATGCAATTGCTGAAAGAATAAAGCCCCTGAATCATTTATTACCAACAATGGTGGGAAGGAGATTGGTTGCTAAGTGAATCATTTATTCTCCTGTGATTAAATATGTAACATTTTTTGCTTGCTTCTTACATTTTTACAGCTTAATCTAAATGTAAACCATTTCTTATAGCTCAAACGATGCAACCAATCACATATAGTCATTCATCGGAAAATTATTTTAATTGCTTGCTGTGTGATCTGAATCATCTACCGCCCCTTGCAGATGTGCCACAAGCAGGGTCGTTGCCAAGTCCTAGTGCAGCTAAAAGAAAATCTAAAAAAATTAAAACAAATTTTCACTCAGTTTTGCTTGTCCAACAAACCATTGCGAAAATTTAAAAAAAAAAAAAAAAAAGTCTCCTTGTGACAGTTTCTATTCATTTGTGCTTTTCCTGTGCGGTTTGAAGCCTCTTTTCTCTGCAGCCGAGCAACAGCAATTTCCTGCTCGTAAGTAGTTTCCCTTTGACCTGTAAATCTATAAACCCCAGGCTCTTTTACTGTTTTTTGTCCAATTTCCTCCCGCCCAATCTCACGCCCCTTGCTTCCTCCATCATGGAAGGCAGAACCGACGGGGTGTGGCTTAACAGCCTGAAACGGCCTTATTGACCAGCAAAATGTTTTATTTTTTTATTTTTTTCAATGACGCAGTTGTATGAGGACTTATTTTATGTGGGAGAAGTTGTACTTTTTGGGGGCATAGTTTGAGTTTACATTTAAACTACTGCAGAATTTTTTTTTTTTTTTTAAAAATGATCCTCAACAGATCATCACTGCAGGACAGTAGAGGCCAGTAAACACTGAATTCAAAAATGAAAGCAAAAAAACAGGACTGAGTTAAGATGAATTGATGTAGTGAGACAACCCCTTTAAGCCTTTTCAGCCATTCTGCAATATCTGCAGCTACAATGTAAACCTATGTGTCTCCATGGTAACAAAAGAAAAAGACCCAGTGAAGTCGGATACTGCAGCCATGCTCTCTTCTATTGGTTCCATACTAAACATTTATTAGTAGAAATAAAGGATACATGGACAGGAATTTGTCTGTAAGCAGGAAGACACGAAGGGCTGCATCCAAGCTGTAGCCACAAAACATTTTTAAAAGTGGTGTTTTCACCATGCTGTTTCCACAAGCCTGCTCTTCACAGCCAGCTTCAGGCTCCCACTTCCTGCTCAGGCTGTGGGTGGTTCTACAGCTTCAGACTCCCACTTCCTGCTCAGGCTGTGGGCAGTTCTACAACTTCAGACTCTCACTTCCTGCTCAGGCTGTGGGCAGTTCTACAGCTTCAAGATCCCATTTCCTGCCAGGCTGTGGGTGGTTCTACAGCAGTGACCGAAATTTCAGTTCTGATAGCATTATAGAAGGACATTAGTAATGGAAAGGTTTAAACATCAGGACGGAAGGCTACAGAGCTTTAAAGGATTAAAGTTATCCGTAAGAAAGATAAACAAGCTCCTGGGCTGCTGATAAGATACAGCAAGGAGTGATGTCACCATTCTATGATAAAATGTGTTAAGGGCTCAACTGTACCCATGTGTTTTTTTTTTGTTTTTTTTTTAATAGTGACCAAGAGGTTTTTTTAGGTATTATTGGTGTATAAGTGGTAAGCTATGTATTTATTAGGGCGAGCCACCAGATGTTGGGCCGTCCTTCTTGGGACGATTTCCCGGCCTGTGATAGGGCGTTATATGGAATCTTTTAGGGAAAGGACGTCCATATTGACATCAGGTTGTGTATATTAAGTTTACCCCATTATCATTTGCTGGTGTTGCTGTGGTTTACCACAATGGTTACGAGTTCCTTGTGATTATATATTTTTATAGAATCTTAATAAAAATTATATTTTAGATCGTAGGTTTGTTTACTTTTTTTGCAGTGACTCTGTCGGATTCACAAACCTAATTTGTCATTTGTCTATGTTCTGTGAATGTCACCATTCTAACCAGAGCCTGTAGAGCAGAGAGAGATGGTCAGTAACCTAGAGACGCTTATGTACACAAAAAAAAAAAGATAAGAACTGCTCTAACTCTGAAAGGAAGCTAAATCAGAACAGCAATGTATTTGGTAATAGTCTTTATTTACCTTTTACTACATGTTTAAAACTAATCAATAAAATTTGAATACCCCGTGAATTAAGACTATGTGCAAAGTTGCTTCATTTTTAATTTTAAATGCATTAGAACAAAAAAGAAAGGCTTTACAAAATGGTTAAATCTAATGACTAATATGCAACATCTAAAAAGGATTTGTCTTCTGTGTATACGTCTGAGTCATAAAGTATAAGGACACTCTCTATGGATGTTTGATAGAGTAATGAAGTAGTGAAAAATGATTAAAATAATGCTCCAATTCTCATACATCCACTAGCTGCAAATGTAGTGCATATTATTATTAAGATCTTAAATTGCTTTAAATTATTAATTACATTGTGTAAGTGCATTAAAACTTAACTTAAAGAACGTAAACAGATCAAGGTTAACACCAGTCATGAGCAGCAAGCTGAAAAAGCCGGGCTGCACATACTGAGAAAGCCGGTTATTTATTATATCAGTGCGCCACCCGCTGGAGAGAAAGTATAACAGATGGTCAAGGATCAGGTCTTCATTGTTTTGAGTTACACAGGAAAAAATTATAACAGTCAGCAGTCAATAGAAAAATACATTGTAAAAAAACAACAAGATATGTATTTAAAGGCAAAAAATATGGTCATAAATGTCACATTTCTTTACCACCTGGGCACTTGGCTTTGACTGCTGCTCTGCAGAAAGGGAATTGTGTCTATAGAAATGTTTGTGCTGTTCCTGATGTTACTCCTAAAATCTATTACTGAATCTGTCACATGGGTGTTACCATTTGTAACGGCAGGGGTAGTCTGGACCACCGCAAGCGGTGGTATAAGCCACGCCAGGGAGCGGAGTCTAAGTAGGTCCGGTGTTCACCAGAGCCCGCCGCAAGGCAGGGTGGGCTTGCTGCAGCGGGAGTCCTACCAGGTCACTACCTCTGACGCGACTTGCTTGCAACGGCAGCTGAGGTGCAGCGAGGTACCCAATCGTAAAGCAAATTCGTATTGGGGCAGGGAGGAAGGTCGGACAGGCGGGCGAAGGTTCTAAACAAAGATGGGCAACAAACAGGAACGACTCAGGGAAAGCTTTTTCTAAAGGGACAAGGGGCAATAACCCCGCGGGGGGTAGTGGGGTTCCCCGGTTTATAGGGTCAGTGCCTGGCAGTTAAAGGGGTTTTGCCACAACCTCATTTCATACCTCCTGCATCCAGCTCTGTGTGCTCAGAAGGGGGCGTGTGTGATTTTGTTTGAATTGTAGATCATGTGACCCAGCAGGATGACCTCACCAGGCCTTTCCTCTCTGTAGTCAAAGAAAGGTCTGTTTATGTATAGAATTGTAAGTAGCTACACTGTAGCTCAGAGGTCACATTTTTGCTTTACAGCACAAAGGTCCTTGGTTCAAATCCCTGCAGGAATGTAACCTGTGGATTTTTTTTCCTCTTTAACAATGCACAGACCTCATTGAGGTTTCTTTTTATTTATTTTCACTGTTTGACTAATTTTACTAAGGAGTACAGAGGACGGGAGTAGTGACAGCACCTGGGGCTTGAACACTCAGTAGCTGCCTGAGAGGAGAAGTGATGTCTGATCATGTGCGACCAGGACTGAGGAGCTCACAGCCCTGGTCGTATCCCCTGGAGACGAGCTGTAAACAATGGATCAGTGAAGGAGCAGCTAAGGCAAAAACAGTCCAGAATTTTTAATAATGATGAATGGTGAAAATGTTTATAATTTAATTTTAAAACTTCCCACATCAATTTTACTTCGTGGCAAAACCACTTTAACCAATTACCGGCACGCTGGACTTTAAACCTCAGAGAGCTGGCGTGTGCACCCAAGAAAGCAGGTACACGCTCACCAGTCGTAAGAGGAGCACGGGGAAGCAGGAGCGTGGCAGGGTGAGTAACTGCTTGTGGTACAAGTGTGTCTGCAGCCCGACACTCTGACTGCGGGGTCACTCGTCCCCAACGCCGGAACGGCAGGGGCAGCTTGTGACATCATTCCCGTTTTCAAAGGGGTATGTCTCTGCCCACACTGACTGTCACCACTGATTAGACAATGTCAGACCATGAAAGACACAACCCCAAGTGACAGATTCAGTAATGCATTTCTAGGAGGAGTAACTGAGAAGCAGCACAACACAGAGATATAAGAGAAGAGGCTCCAGGATTGGTATTTATTGGAGATCACAAGTATTTACTAAAACATGAATATCAGGAAATGTCACAGGACCTCCTTAAAAGCTGCTGGACTGCTCCAACACCTCGACACAGGGTTCCAGTTATGGTAAAAGACGATGTTTAGCAATGTATGCGAAAAATTTAATTCAGGCCACTGCAAATCGAAGGGCTCAAACAAATTCGACTTTAACCGAAATATGAAGTGCAACACTGCACATTATACATGGAATTTTCAGGAACAATAAAAAAATTTAATCTTACCAATTTCTCCTTCCATCCCCTGCCTGGGAATACTAATTGAGGTGCGGGTCTCCGACTCCAGATTTTTCTTTGTCTCCCCTTTTTTACCTATTATGTACCTAGAACACAGGCAAAAAAAGAAGGTAAAACTGCAGGAAATGTCACCTCTGTTTTCTTCATGAACCTTTCCTCCCCCCATGTAAGCTCAGTACACACCACATTTATAGTGTACATTTACTGTGTACGCCAAAAAGTTTGTGATGTACACACTAAGAACGACATATATGAATGGGGCTGGCGTCAAAAAGCTGAGAACAGCCAGACTGGGTAAGTGGTGCTGAGCCTAGATCTGTGGTTCGCTGGTTACAACTGCCTGTATGTATGACCTGGCAGAAGAACAGCCAGACCAGGAGTAAAGGTGGTGCCCTGATGCCAGACTTGTGGTATTGGCTTACCACTGCCTTGAATGTATGACCTGCAGATGACAGCCAGGACCAGGGTAAAGGTATGGTGCCTGGCCAGACTTTGTGGTTTATTGGCTCTACACTGCACTGTATGTATTTCCTGCAGAGTAACAGACCAGGGTAAAGGTGGTTGCCTGAGCCCCAGACTTGTCGTATTGGTACTACACTGCGCCAGTATGTATGACCCTTGAGAAGAACAGGACCAGGGTAAAATGGTCGGTGCCTGAGCAGACTTGTGGTATTGGCTCTACACTGCCTGTTATGTATGACCTGCAGAAGAGAGCCAGACCGGTAAAGGTAGGTGCTGAGCCCAGATTGTGGTATTGGCTCTACACTGCCCTGTATGTATGACCTGCAGAGAACAGACCCAGGGTAAAGGTTGGATGCCTGAGCCAGAGTGTGGTATTTGGCTCTACACTGCCCTGTATGTATGACCTGGCAGAAGAAGCAGACCAGTGTACAAGGTGGTGCTTTGAGCCAGGACTTGTGGTTATTGCTCTACACTGTTGCCCATGTATGTTAGAACCTGGCAGAAGAACCAGACCAGGGTAATAGGTCGTGCTGAGCAAGATTGTGGTATGGGCTCTACACTTGCACTCGTCATGTATGACCTCTGCAGAAGAACAGCCAGCCCAGGGTTAAGAGGTGGTGGCTGAGCCAGACTTTGTGGTATTGGCTTCTACACTGCCTGTATGTATGACCTGCAGAAGAACAGCCAGACAGGGTATAGGTGGTCGCCTGAGCAGATCTTGTGGTATGCTCTACACTGCCTGTATGTATGACTGCCAGAAGAACAGGACCAGGGTTAAAGTGGTGCTTCTGAGCAAGGACTTGTGGTATTGGTCTTACACTGCCTGTATGTATGACCTGCAGAAGAAACAGCCAGGGTAATGGTAGGCTGCCTGAGCCAGACTTGTGGTGTTGGCTCTACACTGCCCGTATAGTAGACCTGCAAGAAGAACAAGCCCAGACCATGGGTATATAGGTGGTTGGCCTGACGACAGACCTTGTAAGTACTGGGCTCTTACACTGCCCTGTAGGTATGAACTGGCAGAAGAACGCCAGGACCAGGGTAAAGGTCGGTGCTGAGTCAGACTTGTAGGTATTGGCTCTACACTGCCCTTATATGTTTGACCGGCAGAAGACAGCCAGACCTGGGTAAAGGTGGTGTGAGCCTGACTTGTTGGTATTGCTCTTCATGCCCTGTATGTATGACCTGACAGAAGACCAAGGGGACCAGGTTAAAGGTGGGCCTGAGCCAGATTGTGGTATTGCTCTACACTTGCACCTGTATGTATAACTGCAGAAGAACAGGACCAGGGTAATGGTGGTGACCTGAGCCAGACTTGTTGGTAGGGTATACAATGACCTGTATGTGTGACCTGCGAGAAAGAAACAGACAGGGTAAGGTGGTGCCTGAGTCAGATTGTGGTATTGTATCTACAATGCTCTAGTATGTATGACCTGCTGAAGAACAGACACAGCGGTAAGGTGGGTGCGCTCCAGCCAGATTGTGTATTGGCTCTACACTGCCCTGTATGTTTGACTGCCAGAAGAACAGTACAGAGGTAAAGGGTGGTGCCTGAGCACAGACTTGTGGTATTGGCTCTACACTGTCTTGTATGTATGACCTGCAGAAGAACAGCCAGACCGAGGTAAAGGTGGTGCCTGAGCCAGATTGTGGGTATTAGGCCTACACTTGCCCTGTATGTTTGACGTACAGCAGATACAGCCAGACCAGGGTAAAGTGTCGTGCCTGAGGCCAGACTTGTGGTATGGCTCTAACACTGTCCTGTATGTATGACCTGCAGAAGAACAGACCAGGGTAAAGGTGGTTGCCTGAAGGCCAGACTTGTGGTATTGGCTCTACACTGGCGCCTGTATGTATGATCTGCATGAGAGCAGCAGCCAGGGTTAGGTGGTGTGAGCTCAGATTGTGGTATTGGTCTAACTGCCCTGTATGTATGACATGAGAGGAACAGCAGACCAGGGTTAAAGGTGGTGCTGAGCCAGGACTTGTGGTATGGCTCTACATGCCCTGTATGTTATGACCTGCACGGAAGAAACAGCTTTCATACATTCTGGGCAGTGTTACTGCCTCAAAAGCTTATTATAGAACTGGTCTATCAGCGCCAGAATTCATACATGTCGCCCTAAATGTATTCATAGTATTTAAATGGAGGCCAGAAGTTTTTCCCTTTGGTATACGTATGTATACCGCAAAACAAAGTATGGAATAGTGCAGGAGCCTACGCTATTCTATACAATGGCATTCAGAAAACAATTAAACGTATACTTTTTTTTTTTTTTTTTTTTTTTTACACAACGGGACCCAACGGGTTATGATGCTGCTATTTGGCATCCGTTTACCGTATACAGCCTGGCAGGTACGTTAAACAGAAGCCAGAAACGTGATATGTAGGGATATGTACATAGGGAGTGCACACTCCACGGAGACCAGGAGAATATTAATTGGGTAATCGGGAACCACACATGCCAGTCAGAGGACCTCTTGGCCGCCAATTAGCGCGTGTCTGTGGGCAGCTTCCTTCGTCAGGCTTATACTCATTACTGATTCTAGGTCTAATTATTATTCAGAGCATTTGTAGAAAGATCAGCGCAGCTTAGGAGAAATTCAGCTTCGTGCTCAATACATCTTGTTTTATTTCCACCCCTGTGCTGAAATCTTAGATAAAGCTCTGCTCAGCAATCAATACATAGAGGTCCACTCTGCTAAGCAGAAAGCCTGGCAGGAAGCCACGAGCTGCACGCAGCACACAGGAGAGAGGCCTAAATGCACTTGACATTTTATTCCCAGCAGGGTTAATAGGAGCCAAGTCCAGTCCATCAGGAGATGTCAGTGTTTGGCATTCAATAGTACTGGATATCAGCACAGAGGCCGCAGGTAATTCCACACAGAAGTGGATGTCCAGAATAGAGAACTGACAGGCTCAGGCTTCCTCCACACCTTAAAGGGGCGCTCCACTGTATAATGTCTTCACCTATCGTGTATGTACAGTGATCCCTCAACATACAATATCAATTGGTTCCGGGACGACCATCGTATGTTGAAACTAAAACGCTATGGAAAACTGGGAATTGCTTCTAAAGCCCCAATAGATGAGCCCTCAGATCAAGCAAAATCAAGATTTAAGAAAGTCAACACAGATAAAGGGCGCCCTTCCATATAATATCAGAGAAGCTGGAAATCACTTTCTATGATGAGGACAGGAGTTTCTTTGGGTCATGTAGTCTATACACAACATACCATTAAAAAGAGGAAATGGACCCTCACCTGGTGCCCAAAGGAGCCACTCATCCTGGTACATGGAAAGGCAAGTACAGACGTGTAGTACTGTACTGTAGAGAGGCGCTATAGACCGCCAATCACTGCCTGACCTCACTAATAAATGTAAAGGAGCAGATACAGGACTTGTAGATACCGCACTGTACTGTAGAGAGCGCTATAGACACCAATCACTGCATGCACCTCACTAATATCATGTAAGAGCAGTACAGGACTCATGTAAGTACCTCACTGTACTGTAGAGAGGGGGCCAAATCACGTGCTATGCACTCACATAATATATGTAAGAGCTGTACAGGACATGTAGTACGCACTGTACTGTAGAGAGGAGCTATTGACAACCTCAATCACTGCATTGCACACCCTCTCCTAATACATGTAAGAGGCAGTAAGGGGACATGTAGCTACCGCACTGTTATGTAGAGAGGTGCTATAGACCACCAATACTTCATGGACACCCTCATATACATGTAAGACAGTACAGGACATTGTAGTTACGCACTGTTACTGTAGAGAGGCTACTAGACCCACCAGTTCTGCATGCACCCACCCCTAATACATGCTAAGAGCGAGTTACAGGACACTATAGTACGCACATTGTACTGTCGATAGGCGCCTATAGGACATCCAATCACTGCATGCACCTCACTAATACATGTAAGAGTAGTACTGGACATTGTGTGTACCACACTGTACTGTGAGAGGCGCTATAGAACGCATTTCACTAGAATGCACCTCTCTAATTACCATGTAAAGAGCAGTACAGTTCATGCAATACCGCATTGTACTGTAGAGAGGCGCCAATCACTGCATCGCACCTCACTACATACATGTCAAAGGCAGTACAGGACATGTAAGTACCGCACTGTCTGTAGAGAAGGAAGCTACTGGGAACTCCACCAATCACTGCATGCACAACTCACTTAATACCTGTAAGGGTGCAAGTACAGGACATGTCAGTACCGCACTGTACTGTCAGAGGAGGTGACTATTCGACCACCTATCATGCATGCACCTCAAAATAACATGTAAGAGACAGTACAGGACATGTAGTACAATCATGTACTATAGAGAGGCGCTAAAGGATGCCAATCATGCATGCATATCACTAACACCATGTAAGAGCTGTACAGGAATGTTGTGTACGCCACTATACACGTAGAAAAAGGACGCTATTAGGTACACCAATCATGCATCGCACTCTCACTAATACATGTAAGAGCCAGTACAGAACATGTAGTACCGCACTGTACTGCTAGAGAAGGCGCTATAGACTCCCAATCACTGCATTGCACCTCACTATACATGTAGAGCAGATACAGGACATGCTGTACCGCAACTATACAAGTTGAAGGCGTATTGACCACTATCTGCATGCACCTCACTCAATACTTGTAGAGCAGTACAGGTACATGTGAGTACCACAATATACCAGTAGAAAGGCGCTATTGAACAACCATCATGCAACTGCACACTCACTAACAATGTAAGAGCTTAAGGAATGTAGTACCGAACTGTACTGTGAGAGGCGCTTAGTAGGACACCAATCACTTGCATGCATCTCACTAATAATGTAGATCAGTACAGGGACATGTAGTACCGCTACTATACAGTAGAAAGGCGTATAGACCACAATCACTGCATGCACCTCACTAATACATGTAAGAGCAGTACAGGACATGTAGTACAACTATACGTAAGAAAGGCCGCTATAGACCACCAATCACTGATTGCACCTCAATAACAACATGTAATGAGCAGTTACAGGACATGTAGTACCGCACTGTTAATGTAGAGAGGGCTATTGACCACCATCACTGCATGCACTCTCACTGAATACATGTAAAAGAGCTGTTTACAGGACATGTTGTACTGCCCTGTGACTGTAGGAGGTGCTATAGACTGCCAATCATGCATGCACCTCAGATAATACATATAAGAGCATGAGGACATGTAGTACTGCACTGTATGTGAGAGGTGCTATAGACACACACAATTCACCGAATGTACCTCACTAATACAATGCAAGAGCAGTACACGAGGACATGTAGTATTGTCTGTAGAGAGGCGCTTATAGACCACAATCACTGCATGATCCACTAATACATGTAAGAGTAGTACAGGACATGTAGTACTGCACTGTACTGTAGAGAGGTGCTATAGACCACCAATCACTGCATGCACCTCACTAATACATGTAAGAGCAGTACAGAACCAACTACCAGATTCCTATAGATACAGGGCCACATGAATGAAACCTGTCTAGGTCTTTCTTTGCTGTCCATAGCAACCTTTGAGACCTCCTCTTTTATTTTTTCAGCATGAATTTTCTATTGCGGTCTAGGGGGAACTGGTTACAGTCAGATTTTTGGCAAATCATAAATACTGAATCCACTGAAAATCCAACCAGAAACCAGTGCGGTGTAGACACAGCCTAAGAAAGATAAAGAAGATTCTGTGCTGCTGATAAGACACAGCAGGAAGTGACATCACCATCCTGGTCTGGGCTGCAGGGAAGCTTCTACAAACAAGCAGGAGATAAGAACTTCTCCAGCTCTGATACGAAGAAGAATAGCAGTGTATTTGGTAATAGACTTCATTCACCTTTACATTTATGGTGAGAATATTCCTTCAACCAACTAATAAAATACTTGCTGAAAAGGAAGTAAATACTCACTTAAATAGTTGGCTCGGCAGGTTTATCCAACACTGGAAACCCTTCTCAGTCTCCTCAATCACGTACCCATCACATGGCTCATCTGCACATTGCACGGACTCTACAGGGAAGGAGAAATCCGAATTATACAGAACCTATCAGAGAGAACTGGTGGCACTTTCCATATGCAACCAACTAAACAAGCGACATTACCGCGATAAAAATCCTCCTCCTCTTCCTCATTCTGAGAAGATGCTTCCCGAACGGTGTTTTTCCTGTATATTCGACCTTCAATGTTGATAAGGGAGGGACGCAAAACCTCCATGACTCCGGCGTCTCTACAAACAAAGGACAGGTGATAAAATGATGTATGATGTACAACTGAGACAAGGGAGTCATGTATGAAAACTGTCTAATAGTAAGACTGTCCTTGTTGCCCATAGCAACCAATTAGAGGCAACTGTCAGAGCCCCAGCTTTCATTTTTTTTCAGAGCAGTATAAGAAATGAAAGCGGAGCTAGTTCTGATTTGGTTGATATTGAGCTCTGCGAGGTTGCTGATGGGGCATCTGAGTAGTTGATCATGGCACTGAGTGGTTGCTATGGCTCTGTGATTTGTTTGCATGAAGTCTGATTGGTTTGCTTATGAGCATCTGAGTGGTTGCTATGAGCTCTTATTGGTTGCTGTGATTGTTGTAATGAGCTCTCATTTGGTGCTATGGGCTTGATGGTGGCTATGGGCTACTGTTTATGGCGGCTATGGCTCTGGATTGGGCCTTTGGGCTCTCTGGTTGGGCGGGCCTATGGGTCGGATTGGCGGCTATGGGTACACTAATGTATGTAAGAGCAGTGCAGGACATGTAGTACTGCTCTGTACTTACCAGAGAACAAAAGAGCAAACATGATGTCATTACCTACTATTTGTAATGCGATTACATAGAAATAAACAGCAGCTGCAGTAAAGTGAGATCAGTCTGCCCGACCATCTAGGAGTTTTATCTCTTTACTAATCACAGCTGGAAAAGGGCAAGATTTTAAATGTTTTTTTTTTTTAATCGCATGGAAGTGGTGACATTTAAAAAAATTGGCAAAAATAAAAAAAAATTTTTTTTTTACAAGAATATTAATTTTAAAAAAATACTCCTTTTTGATGGAAGTGTCGCTTTAAGATGTGAGAGGAAGAAGATGAAGAGGGCTGTGATGTGGATGGAGAGGTCAGTGGTGCTGGACCCTTCCCGGTGGACAACCCTACAACAGAAGAATCACTCATCACTTCTAAGTAATTAGGAGGAGGACGCTTCCTCATTCCTCGTAAAGCTCATCCCCATATATATACTCATAGGAGGAAGTTCCTAACCAAGATGCTGAGGCTCCGGGTGCGGGGACTGTGGAGCACCAGACCTCCGCCGACTGATGGTAACGTATGTGACACAGGACGGCTGCAGAGCTGCACATATGGGGCCGTATGTATGAAGACTGTCTAGATGTACGACTGTCCTTGTGCCCATAGCAACCAGTCAGAGCTCTGATTGGTTGTTATGAGCTCTAATTGGTTATTATGGGCTCTGATTGGTCGCTCTGAGCTCTGATTGGTTGCTATGGGCTTTGATTGGTTGCTATGGGCTTTGATTGGTTGCTATGGGCTCTGATTGGTTGCTATGGCCTCTGATTGGTTGCTATGGGCAACAAAGACAGTCTTTCTTCTAGACAGTTTTCATACATGGTTCTTGCCACTGCTGTACTAGCTGCAATTTGAATGAGGGAAATGTACAAGAAGCCATAAAGCTATAGGGTTGGACTCTGTGCAGGATAGCTAAAAGAAAAGATGCTCTGTGGAAACCATCAGCAAGGTGGCTGGAGGGTGACGAGGGAGTTTGTTATGATTTGAGGCTACTTGTACTAATACTGAAATAAACTGGGGTATTTGGAAACTGCCAGCAAGAAAGATAGTTTAAAAGGTAGAGAGATAGGTAGTTGTGGGGATGGATGGATGGGTGGATAGATAAATAGATAGGAGATAGATAGATATGAGATAGATAGATAGATATGAGATAGATAGATAGATAGATATGAGATAGATAGATAGATAGATAGATAGATAGATAGATATGAGCTAGATACAAAGAAAGATAGAGAGATAGATATGTGATTGATAGATAAATAGATAGATATGGGATAGATAGATAGATAGATATGGGATAGATAGATAGATATGGGATAGATAGATAGATATGGGATAGATAGATAGATAGATAGATAGATAGATAGATAGATAGATAGATAGATAGATAGATAGATAGATATGGTATGGATAGATAGATAGATAGATAGATAGATAGATATGGGATAGATAGATAGATATGGGATAGATAGCTAGATAGATAGATAGATAGATAGATAGATATATAGATAGATAGATAGATAGATAGATAGATAGATAGATAGATATGAGATAGATAGATATGGGATAGATAGATATGAGAGATAGATAGATATGAGAGATAGCTAGATAGATAGATAGATATGAGATAGATAGATAGATAGATAGATATGAGATAGATAGATAGACAGATATTAGATAGATAGATAGATAGATATGGAATAGATAAATATGGGATAGATAGATAGATATGAGATAGATAGATATGAGATAGATAGATAGATATATTATAGGAGAAAGAAAGAAAGAAGTTAGTTTAGTGAGAAAGCAATGACATTAGTGTCCAGATAGTGCTGGACAAACTACCTGCAGGGAAATAGCGTCTCCTAGTGCACCAGTGACTAGAAGAACAGCTTTCTCTGGTGGCCAGAAATCTGTAACTCACCAACTCCCTCTAGAGGCCAGAACATTTCCAAAGAAACAGCTCCTCTAGTATCCACATGGTGAATTACAGCTCTTGTGTTATTATTATTATTATTATTTATTTTAAAGCGCCATTGATTCCAGGGCGCTGTACATTCGAGGGGGTTACATACATTACATACGTCAAACGAGTACAGTGATAAGGGATAATGACAATTGGCACGACAGAGGGAGAGAGGACCCTACCCGCGAGGGCTTACAATCTACAAGGAGGGGGAAAGAAA
Source organism: Phyllomedusa bahiana (assembly GCA_025379985.1). Taxonomy (NCBI): domain Eukaryota; kingdom Metazoa; phylum Chordata; class Amphibia; order Anura; family Hylidae; genus Phyllomedusa; species Phyllomedusa bahiana. The sequence goes on from JAODAL010009056.1 coordinate 22,429, forward strand.
CAGGAGGTCCTCAGTGGTGGACAGTCTGTCTTATTGGAGAGACCTAGTAATATGGGATGGACAGATAGATAGATAGATAGATAGATAGATAGATAGATAGATAGATAGATAACACAATTTAATAAAAATGACAGACCGCTTTGTTTTTTCAGTGGGAGGAAATGTGCCTCTCTGACACATACATCGTATATCAGTAATAATATATCTATACATAGAATACAATACTAATACATACCCAGAGGAGAGAGAAAATATTCTGCTATGTAATCTATCTATCTATCTATCTATCTATCTATCTATCTATCTATCTATATATCTATCTCATATCTATCTATCTATATATCTACCTCATATCTATCTATCTATCTATCTATCTATCTATCTATGTATCTCATATCTATCTATCTATCTATCTCATTATCTATCTATCTATCTCATTATCTATCTATCTATCTATCTATCTCATTATCTATCTATCTATCTATCTCATATCTATCTATCTATCTATCTATCTATCTATCTATCTATGTCATATCTATCTATCTATCTATCTATCTAGTTATATATAAAAAAAAGAAACAGAGAAGGCGCACAATCGTGAATTATGTTAGGACAGGAGTTTATGATAAAATAGCAATATTGCTCACCTCCTCATGTTGTGCGTTAAAACCAGAGGCACAACTCTCATAGCAGCATAAATGCTCAGGTTTGAGCTCTTAACCTCAGCAGCTCCGCAGTCCCGACTCCCACGTTTGAAGAAAAGCCTCGTGGTGAATAGATACAGTCTAAATAGAAAAACTCGGGCAGTAGCGCTCAGAGGTAAAGTGAGTCATGCACTATTGGGCTGGATCAGTGTTACCGGCACTTCCTCAGGGGCATGTTCACACATTCAAAGATGGACCATTTATAGTGTCAGACAGTAATAGAATACAGGTAGATCAGGTCTAATCCCGCTCCATGTGACTGCCGCTCATCTGGTGCTAAGAGACATCTGGTTGGAGATGCCACCCGTCAGTCACACTCACATCGAGGCGTCTCACTGGCAGCCAGGGATTCCCAGTTTGTGTGGACGGTTTTAGTGTCAATCTTTGGATAGAGCAACGTGTGATTAACTCTTTGATTACTTAAAACATATGACAAATTATTAAAGTTCAATAAATATATTATAATAGACTAATTTATAACTTCGAGTGATCAGCATCCTTTATGGTCGGTAATACTCGGAATTAGTTGATAATTACATATTCTGGAACTTTTTGTAAATAGGTGCGTTAAACATATGCCAATATTATGCATATGTTGAACGTCAATTCATATGATATTTAAAAGAGACTTTGATGGATACATAGGGAAGAGATCGATTGCAAGTCTGAGAACGAGTTCCCCTCAGAGGATACCATTCCTCAACAAAGGGTTTACAGCAAAACCCCCCCCAAAAAGCACAAAGTTGGCGGCTGTATGATAGTTTGGGGGTTTTGAAACTTGATATGAAGGGGGAGAGATTTAGGGAAATGTCTAGAGCAAGGTTGAAAATGTCTTGGAAGGGTGGTATAGTACTTTTGTACAGACAAAAATTTTTTTTCGAAGAGAAGTGTTTGATCCCAATAAAAAATTTCTGTGTGATGCAGAGGACGCACCGAGTGCTGTAAGAGTCCACATTAGCAAATATATTCCCAAAAATCATATGGTTGCGTTAACATTTGATAATATTGGATATGTTTAACGACCTATTTACAAAAATTTCCCAGAAATGTAATTATCAACTAATGGGTTTTTACCGACCATAAGGATGCTGATCACGGGGAAAGTTAAAAATTAGTTTTTAAAATTTTTTTATTGAACTTTAATAATTTGTATATGTTTAATAATAAAAAAGAGTTAATACCGTTGCTTATCCAAAAGATTGACACAAAAAACGTCCACACAAACTGGGGATCCCTGGTTGCCAGTGGACGCCTCGATGTTTTGATGGAGAGGGGTGTACTCCCCCAATTCTCCTAGCATGGAGAGCCGCAGTCACATGGATGGTTTAGATGTGATCATGTGTATTCTATTATGGACATATAAATGCCCCATTTTTAAATTTGTGAACATGCCCCTGATGAAGTGCCGGGATTCGGCTACGAAAACCCCTAGGGTTTTAGTTTTATATTTTGTAGGTTTTTTTAATTTTAAATAAAAAAAACCTAACATGTCCAGCCCCAAAAGTGCTGATCCTATACCTCGGCGCTACTGCCCCAGTTTTTTATTTAGCTGTATCTAACTATCTATCAAATTTTCTCATATCTATTATCTACTATTCATATCTTCTATCTTAACTATCATCTTCTCATATCTATCTATCTTCTATCTATCTACTTCATCCCATATCTATTATCTATTCCTATCTATTATCTATTATTATCTATCTAATTTTCTATCTATCTATCTCATATTATTATCTTCTATCTATCCTTATCTATCTATCTATCTATCTCTTTTTTCTATCCCAATTTTTAATCTACTATCTATCTATCTCTTATATCTATCTATCTCATTCATCTACTATCTATCTATCTAAAATTATTATCTATCTTCTATCTATCTATCTATCCATATCTATTATTATCTCTATCTATCTCATATCTATCTTCTATTATTATCTATCTTTTTCGTCTGTCTTCTGTTGTCTGTCTTCTGTTGTCTGTTAGGTGATTTTAAAAAAAACGTAAAAATGTTAACAAAAACCTGTCAAGAAGAAAACAAGAAGATCCCTGACATCTTTAATCCAAGCCGGGAATGTTGTGTCCTATGAAGTTACAGGTGAGAAAGAAAATAACAGAACAATTGGCTCCATTTGCTTAAAATAAAGTTTTCTCCGAGCATCCCGTGTGCTTTCTTGTGCTCCGAATTGGGGTTTTATTATCTTGGGCATTATTGTTTGTTGTGTTAATTTAAAAATTAAAATTAATAATTATATATATATGCCTTCCTCGAGGTGTCACTCACAGCTCACAAAGGGCGGAGGGCTCACCCCGCCCCTTTTCCCCTCACCTGCACTTTTAGGATGGTATCGGGGGCTTTTGTTGGTGGGTCAGTTTAAAATGTGTGATATAATATGCCCGGTCCAGATCCCGGAGCTCAGGCTTGGTCTCCAAGCTGTGCTTTCCCCTATTTGGGTTGTAGTGTTTAAATATTTCGGGTTTCCCCGGCTTTGGGGGAATGTCTACCCGCTGCCCTTTGTGGGTGGGGGTCATGGACAAAACTACAGCCGTGGCAGTGGTTGAGGGCCACTCAAGTGCTAGAACATTGTGCTTTTTAAAATACAGATTAACAAGCTGGTGGCTTTTGCCTTGAGCACTATATTAGGGTTCCGATATATGGCGGGGACTTTTCTAACTTTAATTATTGCCACTTATGCTGCTGCTTATGGTGTCATTAGGTGGTGGGGCCCACAATTCCTATAATGGGAACTGTAAATCAAACAAAATAGAAGAAAACAGTTCTGGCCCTTGCTGGAAAGAGACTCTCTCCATGGGGCAGTATCAGGGCGCAAACTAAACTCCGGTCACACGAGAAACGCGTTGAGTTATTGTAAAGAGGTTTTAGGCTTCTTTTATGACGTTGTTTTAATAAACCCATTTATAGCGCCCTGACACTGCCCCATTGAAGAAGTTTCTTTCCTGAGTGCGCCGGGACCTGTTTTCTTCTATTTTGTCTCTGTGAATTCTAGTTGCACCCCTTTCTGGGATGTTATCTGTCATCCTAATCCCCTCATTCCAGGTAATCCCTCTTCCTAGACCTCCATCATCTTCTCAAGTAGAAAAAAGAGCAATGTTCAGCTTACCATAAAATTCCAAAAATTTAGGTGACTGTCTATAATTATGGGCTGATTTACAACCTGAAACGCGTAAGAGCGTTGTTTTTATCAGGGTATTGTTCCTTGTATATTGCTCCATAGTCTGTTTTTAATTTTGGATATAAATACATTTTTTGGAATTTTATGGGAAGCTGGATATTCCTCTTTTTTTCTACGTATCCTCGTGGTTTGGTTTGGTTCGCCAATAGTCCGTGCATCCTATTTGAAGGATTAGGTGAGCTGATTTTCTTTGTATAATTTCAAGTGTTTCCATTAAGGGCCCCGGATAAGGTGGAGTTCTCCTTTAAAGGGGTTTTGCCATCACAGGCATTAGTGATGTATTGATAGCTGAGTAAAGCAAAACACAGCCCCGGCACTGGCTCCACAGGGAGTTAAATTAGCACATGGAGAAAAGCAGGAATATAGATATCCTATTTAATGTGCGTTAGAAGCACTTAAAAACATTACAGAGCTCTACGCGTTTCACGCCAGCACCAGCGCTTCATCAGGAGCAAGAAAGCCAGGAGAACACATTTGGGTTTAAATACAAATGGGTAAAACAGTCATAATCAGTAGCCATCAGCCGGAGCAATAGCAGGTGAGACAGGTAGAGATACAAGGTAACAAGGTAAAAATTAGGTTGAAAATGATCTCAATGGTTAATCCTAAGGGGGCTTTCACACGGTGAGTAGTTGACCATTTTTTTGACGCGTTTTTGATGCATTTTTTGTGCATCAATGTACAGCATCAATTACTGTGCCTTCGTGCACAAAAAACAGGTCAAAAACGCACCGTGTGAAAGCACCCTAAAACTTTCACAAGAAACATTGTAATAGTTCTGTTAAAACAACTAATATAGAAATACAATTCATATAATATGTGATCCACTAAACAGGATCAACAGCTTCAGCTACAAGAGTCCTCTCTAGTAAATCAGCTCCACGGCCTCATGTGGTGTATTGATAGGATATGTGATCAATGTCAGGTGCGAAACTCGACCCTGAGACCCCGAAACTCCCTGTTCCGAATGGAGAAAAGGCTGCGTCTGCTCGGTTACTCCCCATTTATTTTAATGGGAGTTCTGAATGCAATGTTCACCTGCACTCGCACCTCCAATTAAAATAAATGGAGGACAGGGAGCGTAACCGGGAGTTTCAGGAGCCCATTCTGAAGACAGACGTGAGTCCCCGTTATAGGACTCCCACCTATCTGACATTGACAGCATCTCCTATCAATACACCATTAATACCCATTTAAAGGAGAGTTCCACCTTATCTCGAGAACTTCATGGAAATACTTAAGAAGATGCAATGATGGGGATCCACGAAGAGCAATTACCCTAAATACAGAACTCTTATCAAAGAACTCATTGCCGGCTCCATAGGACTCTTGCCCACATCTAAGATGGTGAAAGTGGAACTTGTATAGGGACGCACTACACGTGGTAAAGCAAGGAACGTAGTGTGGTAAGCACGGAACGTGAGTGGTGACGTTGAAGGAAGTGACAACATAACGAGGAGGGTCTACGAGGACGGCCGAGGATCTCCACGAGCAGACGTCCAGGTACGGGGAGCCGTATGTAGGTAGATACGGGGAAAACCCTTCACGAAAAACATTAGGAAGGGTTAAACAAGCTGAGGCCACACGTCCGAAAATGTTGCATAAGCCCGGGACGAGAAAAAAACAGCCCGCGGCGCAGCGGCATAAGTGGGGCCTCCAGCACAGTAACCCCGTCCCTAGCTAAATTTACATTGATTTAAAGGGGGTGACTAATATTTTATAAACAGTGTGATAAAGGGGTTAAAACTATATGACTGTCGCCACTGCCGGTCCCGGTGCGCTCTGCCGATGACGTCACCTTCATCGATGAGAAGACTGCGGCCTAAACTGAAGAGAGCGGTGTCTTCCTGTATCAAAGGGGCCGTCCCACTACAGACAGTGATGGCTCAGATCGCTAGCATAGGTCATCATTACCCAATTGGCCGGGATTATCCCACCTCGGTGACCCGCACCTATCTAATAAATGAGTCCCGAAACCTCTTTGTTCTGCACAGAAAGATGGTCGGGCTCTCCCATAGACATAAATGGCCATTGATACTTTACTGTAATCGGAACTCCCATCCATGTCTATGGGAGAGTCCCGACCACCTCTCCGTGCAGAACTCAGAGGTTTAGAACATAGGTGCGGGTCTCCGAGGTGGGATCCCGACCTATCGGGTAATGATAGTATATACTAGCGATCAGAGCCATCATTGTGTGTAGTGAGACAACCCCTTCTATGGCATATGACGGCACCTTCATCGATGAGAAGATGCTGTGGCCTAAACTGAAATGAGAGGTGTCTTCCTGTATTAAAGGGGCTGTCCCACTACAGACAATGGTGGCTCGGATCTCTAGGATAGGTCATCATTTCCTGATAGGTGCAGGTCCCAGCATTGGGACCCGCAGCTGTGTCCTAAATGAGGCCTGAAACCTGTTCGGGACTCTCCCATAGACATAAATGGGAGCTCCGAATTATGCCGAGCGGCGATACTCCGCTGTAATTCATGTCTATGGGAGAGTCCAGACCCCCCTCTCCGTGCAGAAGTAAGAGGTTTTGGGACTCGTTTAGGAAATGGGTGCGGGGCTCAGAGGTGTGATCCCGACCTATCGGGTAATGATGACATATCTGAGCCATCATTAACTGTAGTGAGACAACCCCTTCAATGGAATATGACGGCTGCATCTAAGCAGATTCAGACCCCCACAATGCAATGAGATGCTGCCATCTTACTGCTCTCATTACAACCTGCCTAAGCTCCGCCATCTTACTACTCCCATTACACCACATTGCATCAGCCAAACAATCTGCCAAGCCTCATTCTGATATCCTGTCCTGTGTGCCAAGCCTCGTTTTGGTTCTAGTATCATAGAGACTCCGCCCACCTACAGCTCCACCAATGAACAGTGTACACTCTCAGTCCATAGACAACAGGGAAGCATCATGTTGTCATGACAACCCCGTAAACAACGGCTATGTCGCATCAGCTCTCAGACTGTTCCTCTATACGTCCATTTGCTGTAACCGACAGACGGACAAACTGCTCAGCAAACTAATGCAGATTCCAACCTACTGCACTAATATAAACCACACCTGCAAACCTATAGAGATTGCAAAGGGGGATGCATTAGGACACGCCTCCAACTATATGACATCACACCAGGACATGCCTCCAACCATATGACATCACGCCAGGACACGCCTCCAACTATATGACATCACACCAGGACATGCCTCCAACCATATGACATCACACCAGGCCACACCTCCAAATATGATCACGAACACTACCATGGGCTCACACAACCTCCAACCAATGACATCACACCAGGACACGCCTCCAACCATATGACATCACCCCAGCACACCCCTCCAACCATAAGACATCACACCAGTACATGCCTCCAACCATATGACATCACACCCGGCCACGCCTCCAACTATATGACATCACACCAGGACATGCCTCCAACCATATGACATCACACCAGGCCACACCTCCAACCATATGACATCACACCAGGACACAACTCCAACCATATGACATCACACCAGGACACACCTCCAACCATATGACATCGCACCAGACTACAACTCCAACTATATGACATCACACTAGGCCACGCCTCCAACCATATGACACCACACAGGTACACGGCTTTAACCACACCCGAACACATGACATCACAACAGCATGGACAGCTCTAACCGCCCCCCACCGATTAGAACCATTACCACTCCCTCGAGCACACCAGTGCCAGCACAACAGCGGCGTCACTGGGGTCTATAAAGATATATTTATATACATAAAGCCATAAAAATATCTGTAAGACAATGTTCTGCGGATGATACCTCTATATAATGGTCATACAGTGACCACAGTGTACAGCTGTACAAGGAGGAAATATCACCGTACTGTTACTGATACCACTGTAAAAAGACCAAGTGATACCGCCACACCATGACCACATATCACCACCACATAGGGACTGAATAATACCTCTACACCATCACCACATATTACTACCAAATAGTGACTGAATAATACTACAACATCTTGACCACATATCACCTCCACATAGTGACTGAATAATATCACCACATATCACCACCATAGATGGACTGAATAATACCACCACATACTGACTGAATAATACCATCACACCATGACCACATATCACCACCACATGTCTGAATAATACCACGACACCATGGCCACATATCACCATCACAGTGACTGAATAATACCACCACACCATGACAACATATCACCACTACTTAGTTACTGAATAATACTGCCATACCATGACCATATATCAACATCAAATAGTGACAAATACCGCCACACCATGAACACTTATAATTACCACGTAATGAATGTATAATACCACCACATCATGACCTCACATCACCACCACCTAGTGACTGAATAATACCTCAATACTATGACCACATATCACTACCACGTAGTGACTGAATACCACCACACCATGATCACATATCATTGCCACATAGTGACTGAATAATACCACAACAACATGACCACATATCACCACCACATAGTGACTGAATAATATCACAACACCATGACCACATATCACCACATAGTGACTATGACCACATATCACCACCACATAGTGACCGAATAATACCACAACACCGTGACTACATATCACCACATAGTGACTGAATAATACCACAACATCATGACCATATATTACCACCACACAGTGACTGAATAATACCGCCACACCATGACCACAAGTGACTGAATAATATTGTCACACCATGGATTCATTGTACTACATCGGACCAGCATTGCATCTTTTTCATTAGTAAAATGGTCAGGAAGGTCTGTTGTTGGGGAGTGTTTATTTAAATAAATAGTTTTTTCCTGTTGTTTTTGTTTTCCATTTTATTCCAGTTTTAGTAATTCAGGTGTCTAACAGAATTTTCTTCATTGCTAGCGCTGTGGCTTTGTGTCACCCAACAGTAGTTTTCATTACCGTAAACCTGAAATTCTAAACCTCTGTCACTACTACCGCAGTACCCAATACACCTGGGGTACTGGGAAGAGCCAGTTTATCGTCAGAAGGGGGAATTTCTAATTTAATTGGCCACTTCTTTGACTATGGTGGGGCAGTAATTTTAGGATTGGAAGGGGGCCAATATCCATAGACCTTCCCATCCTGATACTATCAGCCTGCAGCTTCCAGTTTTTTTGGGGGGTTGGTTATGAAAAATGGGAGGACCCCATGTTGTTTTTTTTTTTAAATTAAAATCTAAAAATAACAAATTAAAAAAACAAACAAAAACAACGTTGGTCCCCCCATTTTTTATAACCAGCCAAGGTAAAACTGGTGGCTGCTGCCTAATACTATTAGGATGGAAAGGTCCATGTATATTGGCCCCTTTCCATGCTAAAAATGCCAGCCCACAGGCACCCCAGAAGTGGACCATCACATTAGATGGTCTGCCTTCTGTCAGTTGCCTGGCTCTTTGCAGTACCCTTGATGCGGTGAGTACTGAGGTAATAATGAGAAGAGTTAGTGTCATCGTCAAGGGGACAAAAACCGCTGCTGGCTGACAACAAGCCCCAGCGATTGTAATTTCTAACACTGAAAAAAAAAAGTAAAAAAACACACACACAATAACAAAAAGAAAAATTTAAATAAACACTCCCCAACACGAGCCCTGGTTGATCATTTTAGGTCGCACATATGCTGCCATTTTATTGGAAGTGATTCAGACATTGACTGCAGAAGTCTTCACCCTTCCTCCACCACCACCTGCATCTAGCATGGGACCACTGAACTTTGAAATAAGGATTGCCCAAGATGGTCACTATACCTAATACTTCAGCAAAGGGGATTATCCTATACTTAAAGTATTGAGGGATCCAGTCTTCAATGAAATGTGCAGCACCTAGAAAAGCTGGATGACATCCCCCACAGCAGGCACCCAGAAAACCTGTACAAGCCATAGGGGGGAGAGGAAGGGAGGGGATATTGGGGGTCACTTACTTTTTTCATTTCTTTTAATAAAGGCCAGATGTAATCGAAGAACTAGTTTTGTACAATGTTCTGCAATATATTACTGTTGCAGAACAGTGTACAAGTGATCGTGCCTCCTTGTGGTCAAGTACTCTAGGGGGACAACAAGTACAAAAAAAAGTTTTAAAGACCCAAAAAATCTTAATAGTTCAAAACACACCCACTTACAATCTTACAAATAAAAAATTAAAGAGTCACTCATAAGATATTGCGGCATCTGTAATAGTCCCATCTATTAAAATATAACATTGTTTATTCCATGGTGAACACTGTAGGAAAAGGAGGGTTTTTTTTGGTCACTTCACATCCCCAAAAAATTTGAATAAAAAGTGATCAAAAAGTTGCATGTATTCCAAAATGACACCGATAAAAACAAGAGGCTCATCAACTGAAAAACAAAATCGTTATTGGTAGAAAATGGCGCCGCAGCGAAAATTTAAAGAATAGTTGAAAGCTTTTATTTTTTAAAAAGTACTAAAACATAATAACTCTAGAGAATCGCACCGACCTGCAGAATACAGGGAGCAAGTTATCTATACCGAACAGTGAGCTAAAAAAAAATCTTCACATTCCACCCCACATAGAAATTTTTTGGGAGGCTGTTTCCCAGTACATTATATGGCATCATTAAATCATACAACTATGTAGAGGGAAACATTAAAAAAATCATGCTTCTTGGAAGGTGGGGAGGAAAAAACAAGAAACAAATATCCGGAAATAGCTTTATCCATAAAGGGGTTATGCCATGTCTACCCTACCCTAATCTGATACTGTTTGCCACTATCTGGTGCATAAACATGGAAAATACCCCTTTACAGGAGGCATAATAAAAACTCTGTACTTCTAAATGGTTCTTTAGACTATTTCTCCTCTTATAAAATAATAAAGAGGTTGTCTCATTACATGGTTTCACAGATTCACATACAGCTTCAGGCTCCCACTTCCTGTTCAGACTTTGGAAGGTTCTGCAGCTCAGGCTCCCACTTCCTGTTCAGGCTGCGGGTGGTTCTACAGCTTAAGGCTCTCCCTTCCTATTGTGGCTGTGGGCAGTTCTACAGCCTCAGGCTCCCACTTCCTGTTCTGGCTGTGGGCGGTTCTACAGCTTCAGGATCCTACTTCCTCTTCAGGCTGTGGGTGGTTCTACAGCTTCAGACTCCCACTTCCTGTTCAGGCTGTGGGAAGTTCTATAGCAGTGTCTGACATTTCAGCTCTGCTATTTCGAGCTGAGCCTGTTAGGGTGATGGAGGGGGCTCAAGAGCAGGGCAGAAGTCTATAGAGCTCTGAAGGGTTAAAGATTGTCAGCAAGAAAGATAAACAAGCTCCTGTGCTACAGATAAGACATAGCAGGTTGTGACATTATCATCCTGGTCACTGCTAGACCAGAGAGAGGTGGTTGGTAACCTAGGAAAGCTTGTGTACACAAGCAGGAGATAAGAACTGCTCTAACTCTGAAAGGAAGCAAAATCAGAACAGCAATGTATTTGGTAATGGTCTTTATTTACCTTTGCCGACCTGTTTAAAGTCAATCAATGAGGTGAGAAAACCCCTTTAAGCAGCTAAGGGGTCTTTAATGGCAAATGCAGACACCCAACAATGAGTACTACTGCCGTCTCTTTACCGCTAAGCTTATGTGGCTTTACAGCCGACACTTGGCATTGTGCAGGAAGCTGGAGTTTTCTTGGGACTTACAGATAATTTTAAACTGTATAGCAAACAGGGACCAGTTTTCCCAGTACAAACTTCAATATTCCTGGCTTTTGCTCCAGTTGCAACACAAGAAAAGGGTGAGGTTCCAGGAACCTGCTATTACACAACAAGAAGGTTGGTCAGGAAGTCTTGGCTTGTATCACTGGAAGATCTACTCGAGAAGTGAACTATGTGAGGAGTACTTGGTGCAGGGTGTGTGTTTTATGTCCTGAGTTTAACTCCAAGTCAAAGCAGCACATGGAATGGTCCGTGCGAGACTACAACTCCCACCATGCTCGCCACTGTCCTGTTAGGAGGCCGCTACAGTTATATAAGTAGGGTCAAGTCAACAATGTCCCTGGAGTCTACTAGAGTCTGACTTAAAGAGGTTGTTTAAGAGTGGAAAAACTTTCCTTCAAAAACAGCACCAACCCTGTCCTTGGGCTGTGCCTGTTATTACAGCTCAGTTCCATTAAAGCAAACAGAGCATGGTTGCAATACTCCACCTAACCTGTGGACAGGAGTGGCACCATTTGGCTGAATGTGACCCTTTATGGGGCTTCTTCTGGGCTAGTGACTAGTTCCAGGGTTGGGACAAGACACTTTGGTGCCCTAGGGTGACCCTTTATGGGGCTTCTTCTGGGTAGTGACCAGTTCCAGGGTTGGGACAAGACATTTTGGTGCCCTAGTGTGACCCTTAATGGGGCTTCTTCTGGGTAGTGACCAGTTCCAGGGTTGGGACAAGACATTTTGGTGCCCTAGTGTGACCCTTTATGGGACTTCTTCTGGGCCAGTGACTAGTACCAGGATTGGGACAAGACATTTTGATGCCCTAGTGTGACCCTTTATGGGACTTCTTCTGGGCCAGTGACTAGTTCCAGGATTGGGACAAGACATTTTGATGCCCTAGTGTGACCCTTTATGGGGCTTCTTCTGGGCTAGTGACCAGTTCCAGGGTTGGGAAAAGACATTTTGGTGCCCTAGTGTGACCCTTAATGGGGCTTCTTCTGGGTAGTGACCAGTTCCAGGGTTGGTACAAGACATTTTGGTGCCCAAGTGTGACCCTTTATGGGGCTTCTTCTGGGTAGTGCCCAGTTCCGGGTTGGGACAAGACTTTTTTGGTCCCCCTTTAGTGTGACCTTTAAAGGGGGTCTTCTGGGTAGTGACCAGTTAAGGGTTGGGAAAAGACTTTTTGGTGCCTTGTGTGCCCCTTTTAGGGGACTTTTTGGGGCCCAGTGAAAATTCCAGGTTTGGGACAAGCATTTTGATGCCCTAGTGTGACCCTTTAGGGGCTTTTTTGGGTGTGACTAGTTCCGGGTTTGGGGGACAAGACATTTGGTGCCTAGTGTGACCCTTAATGGGGTTTTTGGGTTAGTGACCCAGTTCCAGGGTTGGGAAAGACATTTTGGTGCCCAAGTGTGACCCTTTTGGGGGGCTTCTTCTGGGTAGTGCATTTCCCAGGGGGGGAAGACTTTTGGTCCCCTAGTGTGCCCTTTTTATGGGTCTTCTTCTGGGCTAGTGACTAGTTCCAGGGTTGGGACATGACATTTTGGTACCTTAGGCAAACAGGGCAAATTTTAATTGTAATGTTGATACTTGACCCTTAGGGGTTGTGATCTCTTGTACACTGTTCTGCAATACTAATTTATAGCAGAACAATGTGCAATAACAGCTCTCCTGTTACACCGGCAACTGGCAGGAGGTAATAGGGGAGTAAGTGGCGGGCCTGGGGGGCCCTTTTTTTTGTTGGGTGCCACAAAAGCCGGTCGTTCCCCCGGGAGAGCGGATCAGGAGTTGGAGAGGGGCGCCCCCTTTCCTGTATAACTGCCTATATGCCGTGGTCACGTTGACCGTGTCACCTAAGTAGTTGAATGGCTGCTGAAAATCAGGGGGGGGGCTTTCCCGTAGGGTGGGGTCATCCTGAGCCCACTTATAAACCCAGCACCCTATTTTTTGGGGGGATGAATTGCCGTTTAGCCTCACCGCTGGGGCCCTCACATATTGTCTTGCAGAGATCCCCCTCCCCATGTTATTTCCCCCAATTACTTATAAAAACCATCAGTTCAGTGCGGGAAAATCTTTACAATGAAGACTGCAAAAAAAGGAAAATATCCAGCTGGACTACAAAATCCCTCTTTTCCCCCAGTTATGTCCTTGAGGGTGCGGGGTCCCCCCGAAATATCGTTTTTTTTTAGGGTATAAACATTTATCCAGTCACATAAATAATCACAGGAAAAGGGGGGGAGGGGAAGAGGGAGCATAAACTTTTATGGAGTGGCCAAATTCCAACGTGAATGCCCTCGTTGCAGGGTTTAACTCACTGGAGTCAGGAGATAGTTGGGAGTAGTCCGGATACATTGCTCTTTTCTTGGAAATAATTTTTATCTCTCGGTACAATGGGGCCCCAATATTCCTATCCCGTCATAGGGACCCAAAATGTGAGTACCTCTCTTCCCTTTCTTGCCATTTCTTCAATGGTTTTCTCGTCTCCTGTTTTTTTTTCTGACAAGAACCAGAGGATTATGAGAAGTCCCGTCCTAATTTTTTTGACCCCTTCAGACAATCCCAAACGAATGGAGAATGGATTTAAAAGGGGGAGATTTTGGAGGGCGGGGGCACATTTGGGTTACCTCTATCATCCCCTTTTTTTTTCTTACCCTTTAAAATTCAAAAGGAAAAATGTATCAGATTGGAAAAAAAGCAACAATGTTGTCTGTTCTTTAGAAGTTATCCTTCAGGGATAGTTCTCGCTTTATATTTATATACCTAGAGAACAGTCACCCCCAAAACCCCTTTTATTCTGGTGACTTTGAATCTTTTTGTACTAAGAATTTCTTCTCACTCCAATGCCTCATGCCCAGAAAATCCTCTGTGCTCACAGTGACTCAGAGATCAGACTTGTATCTACAGATTTTTATTTCCTATAAAAAAAAAATTTGATTTCTTTGTATATCATCTTTATTATATTTTATATTTTTTATATTTTAGCATTTTCTGATTGTTTTCATGCAATTTTTTATATCATCGGAATTTTGGAATTTTTTTAATATTTACATGAGGTCTTTGATTTTTTGAGTTTTTTAATGTTATTCTTGTTTTTTTATTTTAGGCAATTTTTATATCACAGGGATTTTTTAATTTTTTTTAATATTTATATGATGTTTTTGATTTTTCTACTTTTTTATGTTATTCTTGTTTTTTTATTTTAGGCAATTTTTATATCATAGACATTTTGGAATTTTTTTTAATATTTACATGATGTCTTTGATTTTTCTACTTTTTTATGTTATTCTTGTTTTTCTACTTTTGGCAATTTTTTGTCATAGGCATTTTGGATTTTTTTTTTAATATTTACATGATGTTTTTGATTTTTCTAGTTTTTATATTATTCTTGTTTTTTATTTTAGGCAATTTTTATATCATAGGCATTTTGGAATTTTTGAATATTTACATGATGTTTTTGATTTTTCTAGTTTTTAATGTAATTTAATGTAGTTTTTTTAATTCTAGGCATGTTTGCATTATTTTAATAGGTACTTAATCTTTTTGATTTTTTTTAAGTCCTTTAATATCATTTTTGTTTTATTATATTTTAGGCATTTTTATATTATTTTAATATAAAATTTATGTTTTAGTTCTTTTTTGTGTCAATTTTTTTTTTTATTCGGCAGATTGTATTTTTTTCAGTTGTGCAATTATTTTATTTTTCATTTATTTTTGCATTTATTCTATTATTAACTTTTTTATTTAAAAAAAAAATGTGCGGAAAAGATTCTAGGAATTGTGTTTCTGATTTGATTCGATATTTCAACTGCTGGGATTTTTGGTACAGAAGTTGTACAGTTCTGATATTTTTAGATATCTATTTGCCATGTTGGTTGTATTGACATTACACTTGTCATAGTAAAGGGTTCAGCTGCTGTGCTGCTGGGAGTTGTAGTCCACCTGAGTTGTTTTCTGGCTTGTTACATCGTTTGCACCTAGTCTTATGGACGATTTGGTGAATATCTATGTGCGTTATCTGGATTAAAATGAGAGGGGGTGGAGGGTTGCTTCCAGATAATTTAGTAAGTTTACTTGCAGTCCTATGTAAAACAGTAGACAACGTACATGGATTATTATCGCGATACGATGCGACAAAAAACGGTGTGGGCGTGGCTTAACATCACGTGACAGTACGCATCGCGTCATGTCGTCATAGCCGGAAGACGGACGAGCCTCCATGCCGTACAGTAGGCTCCGTATTTGCAAATGTTTTTTTGGGGAAATTTGGCATCTAGAAACTGGAATCCTTCAACATCTCACACTTGTGTGTAACAGGGAAGCAGACGCTCACGCTCGTACAATTGAGGCTGCCAGAGATGAGTTTGACAGCTAACTCTACTCCAGGTGCTTAGATTGAATGTATTATGTGTAGTTTTACATGGGACTGCAGAAAATCCTGCTTTATTATGTGAAATGAGAACAAATTTTGCTACTGTGTAAAATAGGAGATGTAAGACTGCAAACTCAGCTCTGCTACATCTGTGCACCTGACACGTGACTATACACAGGTGCGCCCACATACATACAACACATGTACAAACATATACTATATGCAAATGAAGGCCAGAACAAATATATACAATGTGCCATGTACAGACCAACTCAGTGTATATACATACAACACAGCACAAGCATAGCCATGTCTGTATGTATATATGTATCTATCTACGTATGCATTTATGTATCTATGCATCTGTGTATGTATGCATCTATGTGTGTATGAATACATGTATCTATCTGTGTATGTATGCATCTATGTTTGTACCTATTTTTGTATCTATTAAGCATGTATGAATATATCGATCTGTGTATTTACAGTATGTATGAAGATATGTAGCTGTGTATGTATGTATCTATGTATGTATATACAAATATATGTATCTGTCTGTGTATGAATGTATGTATCTAAAGTTGAAGCCAGAAGTTTCCCTCCCCTCTATGTAAAGCCCCATCTGCAGGTTTCTCCCTCCCCTCTATGTAAAGCCCCATCTGCAGGTTTCTCCCTCCCTCTATATAAAGCCCCATCTGCAGGTTTCTCCCTCCCCTCTATATAAAGCCCCATCTGCAGGTTTTTCTCTCTGACATGAAATCAGAATAAACCTTCCCCGTTTTAGGTCAATTAGGAACCAAAATTATTTCTATTTGCCAAATGCAGAATAATGAGGGAGAATTTTTAAGGCATTTTTATTACTTTCTGCAAAGTCAGAAGTTTCCTCCATTTCATTAGTATTTGGTAACTTTGCCTTTAAACTGTATGACTTGGGTAAAACATTCTAGATCCTTCCACAAGCTTCTCACAATAGTTGGTGGGAATTTTGTCCCCTTCCTCCTGACAGAACCGGTGTCACTGAGCCATGTTTGGGGGTCTCTTGCTCGCTCCGGCCTTTTCAGCTTTGCCCATACATTTCCAATAGGATGAGATCAGGGCTTTGTGACGGCCGCTTCCAAAACATGGACTTGGTTCTCCTGAAGCCACTTTGTAACCAGTTTGGCTGTAGCTTCGGGTCATTGTCCATTGGGGAGGCCCATTTCCACCCAAGCTTTAACTTCCTGGCTGATGTCTTGAGATGTTGCTTCAGTATTGCCACATAATCTTCTTTCCTCATGATGCCATCTATTTTGTGACGTGCACCAGTCCCTCCTGCAGCAAAACAACCCCACAACATGATGCTGCCACCCCCGTGTTTCACAGTTGGGATGATGTTCCTAGTCTTCCAAGCTTTTCCCTTTTAACTCCAAACATAACAATGGTCATTATGGCCAAACAGTTCAATTTTAGTTTAGTCAGACCAATGGACAGGTCTCCACAAATGTAGGTCTTTGTTCCTGTGCATTTGCAAACATGAATCTGGCTTTTATATGTTTCTTTTGGAGTAATGGCTTCTTCCTGGCAGAGCGGCCTTTCAGCCCATGTTGATACAGTGCTCGTTTCACTGTGGATAATGACACAATCTTACCAGCTTCCGCCAGCATCTTCACAAGGTCTTTTGCTTTTGCTCTTGGGTTGATATGCACATGTCGGACCAAAGCACGTTCATCTCTGAGACACAGAACCCTTCTCCTTCCTGAGCGGTATGACGGCTGGACATTCCCATCTTGTTTGTACTTGTGTATAATTGTTTGTACAGATAAACGAGGCTCCTTCAGGTATCTGGAAAGTGCACCCAAGGATGATTGGCTTGTGCAGCCACAGTTCTCCTCCTATACTTGGCTGATTTTTTACACTTTCCCATGATGTTACACACAAAAAGCATGTGTCTGGTGTGAATTAAATACCACCACACTTGTCTCTATTAACTCAGATGTTGCCAATAACCTATCAGAAGCTTCCAAAGACCTGCCTCATCATATGGAGGTCCAAATTGTTTACAGGCGGAGTCATCCCAGTGTATGGAAACTGCTGACTTTCCAGAAAGTAATAAACATGTTGTGTTATTTCATAACTTTTCCTGGTTTTACATTTCTTTCTGTTTTATATTAATCTAAAATTATCTTTCAAGGTAAAGAACAATCATGACCGGCAGGTTCCTCGGGCTCCTCAGGAGGGCCCGTTGCTGTAAGTATCACTAAAAGAGGACAATGCATAGATGTGTTACTGTATCATCACACATCAGGGAACAACATCAGATCCAGCCTTGGGTAGGTTGGTGCCCTGTGCAAAACTGTCTACTGGGTGCACGTGTTCTCCTAAAGTGTATGATGTAGAGTCCAAATAATACAACCATATAATGCTAATATAATACAAGCAATCAGTGCCCAAATCAGACATATGGGGCTCAAAGCATACGCACAGCACCCAAATAATGCAATCACACAGTGCCCACCTACTACAATCATACAGTGCCCAAATCATACAGTGCCCAAATCATGCAGTCCCCTACTACATTTCATACAGTGCCAAATCTTTGCAGTGCCACTAAAAATCATACAGGCCCACCTACTACTTTCAAAAATTTGCCAGCTACTACAATCATACAGTGCCCAAATCATACAGTGCCCACCTACTACAATCATACAGTGCCCACCTACTACAATCATACAGTGCCCACCTACTACAATCATACAGTGTCCACCTACTACAATCATACAGTGCCCAAATCATACAGTGCCCACCTACTACAATCATACAGGCCCCAAATCAAAAACAGTGCCCACCTACTACAATCATACAGTGCCCACCAACTACAATCATACAGTGCCCAAATCTTAAGTCCCCCAAATCATACAGTACCCCCTACTACAGTCAACAGTGCCAAATCATACAGTGCCCACCTACTACAAACAGTGCCCAAATCATACGGTGCGCACCTACTACAATCATACAGTGCCCAAATCATACAGTGCCCACCTCAAACAATCATACACTCCCCAAAATCATACAGTGCCCACCTACTACAATCATACAGTGCCCAAATCATACAGTGCCCACCTACTACAGTCATACAGTGCCCAAATCATACAGTGCCCACCTACAGCAATCATACAGTGCATACCTAGTACAATGATACAGTGCCCAAATCATACAGTGCCCACCTACTACAATCATACAGTGCCCAAATCATACAGTGCCCACCTACTACAATCATACAGTGCCCAAATCATACAGTGCCCACCTACTACAGTCATACAGTGCCCAAATCATACGGTGCGCACCTACTACAGTCATACAGTGCCCACCTACTACAATCACACAGTGCCCAAATCATACAGTGCCCACCTACTACAATCATAAAAGTGGCCAAAAAAATCATAATGCCACCATACAATCATACAGGCCCCCTAAACCAATCATACAGTGCCCAAATCATACAGTGCCCACCTACTACAATCATACAGTGCCCAAATCATACAATGTGCACCTACTACAATCATACAGTGCCCACCTACTACAATCATACAGTGCCCAAATCATACAGTGCCCACCTACAACAATCATACAGTGCCCACCTACTACAATCATACAGTGCCCACCTACTACAATCATACAGTGCCCAAATCATACAGTGCCCACCTACTACAATCATACAGTGCCCAAATCATACAGTGCCCACCTACTACAATCATACAGTGCCCAAATCATACAGTGCCCACCTACTACAATCATACAGTGCCCAAATCATACAATGTGCACCTACTACAATCATACAGTGCCCAAATCATACAGTGCCCACCTACAACAATCATACAGTGCCCACCTACTACAATATACAGTGCCCAAATCATACAGTGCCCAAATCATACAGTGCCCACATACAACAATCATACAGTGCCCGCCTACTACAATCATACAGTGCTTAAATCATACAGTGCCCACCTTACACATCATACAGTGCCCAAACATACATGCCCACCCACCTGCAATCATACAGGGGCCCACCTTTTTACACTCATACAGTGCCCACCTACTACAATCATACAGTGCCCAAATCATACAGTGCCCACCTACTACAATCATACAGTGCCCAAATCATACAGTGCCCACCTACTACAATCATACAGTGCCCAAATCATACAGTGCCCACCTACTACAATCATACAGTGCCCAAATCATACAGTGCCCACCTACTACAATCATACAATGCCCACCTACTACAATCATACAGTGCCCACTCACAGCAATCATACAGTGCCCAAATCATACAGTGCCCACCTACTACAATCATACAGTGCCCACCTACTACAATCATACAGTGCCCAAATCATACAGTGCCCACCTACTACAATCATACAGTGCCCAAATCATACAATGTGCACCTACTACAATCATACAGTGCCCAAATCATACAATGTGCACCTACTACAATCATACAGTGCCCAAATCATACAGTGCCCACCTTACACAAAAAAATACAATGCCCACCTACTACAATCATACAGTGCCCACTCACAGCAATCATACAGTGCCCAAATCATACAGTGCCCACCTACTACAATCATACAGTGCCCACCTACTACAATCATACAGTGCCCAAATCATACAGTGCCCACCTACTACAATCATACAGTGCCCAAATCATACAGTGCCCACCTACTACAATCATACAGTGCCCAAATCATACAGTGCCCACCTACTACAATCATACAGTGCCCAAATCATACAGTGCCCAAATCATACAGTGCCCACCTACTACAATCATACAGTGCCCACCTATTACAATCATACAGTGCCCACCTACTACAATCATACAATGCCCACCTACTACAATCATACAGTGCCCAAATCATGCAGTGCCCACCTACTACAATCATACAGTGCCCACCTATTACAATCATACAGTGCCCACCTACTACAATCATACAGTGCCCACTCACAGCAATCATACAGTGCCCAAATCATATAGTGCCCAAATCATACAGTACCCACCTACTACAGTCATACAGTGCCCAAATCATACAGTGCGCACCTACTACAAACAGTGCCCAAATCATACGGTGCGCACCTACTACAATCATACAGTGCCCAAATCATACAGTGCCCACCTACTACAATCATACAGTGCCCAAATCATACAGTACCCACCTACTACAATCATACAGTGCCCAAATCATACAGTGCCCACCTACTACAATCATACAGTGCCCAAATCATACAGTGCCCACCTACTACAATCATACAGTGCCCAAATCATACAGTACCCACCTACTACAGTCATACAGTGCCCAAATCATACGGTGCGCACCTACTACAGTCATACAGTGCCCAAATCATACGGTGCGCACCTACTACAGTCATACAGTGCCCACCTACTACAATCATACAGTGCCCAAATCATACAGTGCCCACCTACTACAATCATACAGTGCCCAAATCATACAGTGCCCACCTACTACAATCATACAGTGCCCACCTACTACAATCATACAGTGCCCAAATCATACAGTGCCCACCTACTACAATCATACAGTGCCCAAATCATACTATGTGCACCTACTAACAATATACGTACCCCTACTACAATCAAAACAGTGCTCAAATCATACAGTGCCACCTAAAACAATCATACGTGCCAAATCATACAGTGCCACCTACACAATCATAACAGTGCCCCCCTATTTACAATCATACAGTGCCCCCTATTACAATCAACATTGGTCAAATCATACAGTGCCCACCTACTACAATCATACAGTGCCAAATCATACAGTCCCCCACCTACTCAACATACAGTGCCCAAATCATACAGTGCCCACCTACTACAATCATACAGTGCCCAAATCATACAATGTGCACCTACTACAATCATACAGTGCCCAAATCATACAGTGCCCACCTACTACAATCATACAGTGCCCACCTACTACAATCATACAGTGCCCAAATCATACAGTGCCCAAATCATACAGTGCCCACATACAACAATCATACAGTGCCCGCCTACTACAATCATACAGTGCTTAAATCATACAGTGCCCACCTACTACAATCATACAGTGCCCAAATCATACAGTGCCCACCTACTACAATCATACAGTGCCCACCTACTACAATCATACAGTGCCCACCTACTACAATCATACAGTGCCCAAATCATACAGTGCCCACCTACTACAATCATACAGTGCCCAAATCATACAGTGCCCACCTACTACAATCATACAGTGCCCAAATCATACAGTGCCCACCTACTACAATCATAAAAGGCCAAATCATTACAGTGCCCACCTACTACAATCATACAATGCCCACCTACTACAATCATACACAGTGCCCACCACGCAATAAATAAAGTGCCCAAATCATACGTGCCCACTACTACAATCATACAGTGCCCCCTCTACAATCATACAGTGCCCAAATCATACAGTGCCCACCTACTACAATCATACAGTGCCCATATCATACAGTGCCCACCTACTGCAATCATACAGTGCCCAAATCATACAATGTGCACCTACTACAATCATACAGTGCCCAAATCATACAGTGCCCAAATCATACGGTGCCCAAATCATACAGTGCCCAAATCATACAGTGCCCACCTACTACAATCATACAGTGCCCACCTACTACAATCATACAGTGCCCAAATCATACAGTGCCCACCTACTACAATCATACAGTGCCCACCTACTACAATCATACAGTGCCCAAATCATACAGTGCCCACATACAACAATCATACAGTGCCCACCTACTACAATCATACAGTGCCCAAATCATACAGTGCCCAAATCATACAGTGCCCACCTACTACAATCATACAGTGCTTAAATCATACAGTGCCCACCTACTACAATCATACAGTGCCCAAATCATACAGTGCCCACCTACTACAATCATACAGTGCCCACCTACTACAATCATACAGTGCCCAAATCATACAGTGCCCACCTACTACAATCATACAGTGCCCAAATCATACAGTGCCCACCTACTACAATCATACAGTGCCCACCTACTACAATCATACAGTGCCCACCTACTACAATCATACAGTGCCCACCTACTACAATCATACAGTGCCCAAATCATACAGTGCCCACCTACTACATCAACGTGCCAAATCATACGTGCCCCCTTTACTACAATCATACAGTGCCCACTACTACAATATACAGGCCCGTCATAAAATTTGCGCACCGACTACAATCATACAGTGCCCACCTACTACAATCATACAGTGCCCAAATCATACAGTGTCCACCTGCTACAATCATACAATGTGTAAGTAATACAGTCATATGCTGCCAACATACTCGTACAATCATACAATGTCTAAATAATGCATTCATACGGTGCCCACATAATACAATCATACAGCACCTAAATAATGAAGTCTTATAGTGTCCACAAAATATAGTAATACAGTGCCCAAATTATACCGATTTGGCTACATAAAAATAATACAGTGCCCAAATTATACCGTCATACTGTGCTGACATAATATAATAATACAGTGCCCAAATTATACCGTCATACTGTGCTGACATAATATAATAATACAGTGCCCAAATTATACCGTCATACTGTGCTGACATAATATAATAATACAGTGCCCAAATTATACTGTCATACTGTGCTGACATAAGACAGTCATACGGTGTCTAAAGCATAGATACAATGCCTGCGTCAATTAATCAGTTAGGTAACTAAGTAATACAGTCATACCATGCCCAGATAATAATCACAGAGCGCCCAACCCACACAATCATACAGTGCCCACATCATACCGTCATATCAGGCCAAAATAATACAGCCATACTGTGCTCAGACCATGCAGTTATGCTATCTATCACACATGAAAAAACTCTGAGATTCTCGGTTCGCATATTTTGATCAAAAGATGTTTAAGCTGCCCACGACTTTCAACGTGATCTCAAAATCGGGCAGTCCTATCCTATCTTTACCTCTCAATCAAGCCAATCAGGCCTCTCACTGGGTCAACGACCTACATTATTCAGAGAGAAAAAATAAAAAACACCCAACCTGCAAGCTGCCCTTCTTATGACAGCCTGTGAGAGTGGGCGGGGACAGAAACCCAAAATGGAAGCACCCCCTTCTTTCCATATAGGTTAAAATCAATGTACACCAGTATAACGTATGTTTCTGCACACAAAAACATTTCTGAAAAAACGTAAAGCAAACCTGGGTGCCACTGGCAGGGCTGCGGCACACATGTAATTATACATGTACACACACAGACCGCCACCAGCGGCACATTTCTGCAAAAAGGGCAATACACTACGTGGGAATCCATGCAGTAACACAGTGACCATGTAATATTGTACAGTGCTCAAATTATACCAATTTGTCTTGTTTTCTAGGGCTCTCCAGGCTCTGCACTCGCTGCTGCTGCCTCTGCCATCTCCCAGGTGAGTACAACTGCGGGAATCTATAGATGTACCTGGTATAACGCTGTGTGACATTGACGTACTGTGATGTGTTACTAACATACAATACATTCTGATACATTTTAATGATTGAGGCTAATTTTTTCAGTGAAGAGGTAAAAGGAGTACCAGTGCCCAGGGCCCCTCAGTGGAGTTGATTCTTGGGGCTGACTAATTTATTTGATTCTTGGGGCCACCAGTGGAGTTGATTCTCGGGGCCACCAGTGGAGTTGGTTCTTGGGGCCGACCAGTGGAGTTGGTTCTTGGGGCCCACCAGTAGAGTTAATTCTTGGGGTCCAATAGTGGAGCTAATTCTTGGGGTCCAATAGTGGAGTTGATTCTTGGGGCCACCAGTGGAGTTGGTTCTTGGGGCCCACCAGTGGAGTTGGTTCTTGGGGCCACCAGGGGAGATGATCCTTGGGCCCCACCAGTGGAGTCAATTCTTGGGGCCACCAGTGGAGTTGGTTCTTGGGCCCACCAGTGGAGAGGATTCTTGGGGCCCACCAGTGGAGTTGGTTCTTGGGCTTGGGGCCACCAGTGGAGTCGATTCTTGGGGCCACCAGTGGAGTTGATTCTTGGGGCCCACCAGAGGAGTTGATTCTTGGGGCACCATCATTGGAGTTGATTCTTGGGGCTCCACCAGTGGAGTTGATTCTTGGGGCCACCAGTGGAGTCGATTCTTGGCGCCACTAGTGGAGATGATTCTTGGGCCCAACAGTGGAGAGGATTCTTGGGGCCCACCAGTGGAGTTGGTTCATGGGGCCACAAGCGGAGTTGATTCTTGGGGCCACCAGTGGAGTCGATTCTTGGGACCCACCAGAGGAGTCGATTCTTGGGGCACCATCAGTGGAGTTGATTCTTGGGGCTCCACCAGTGGAGTTGATTCTCTGGGCCACCAGTGGAGTCGATTCTTGGGGCCACCAGTAGAGATGATTCTTGGGTTCAACAGTGGAGAGGATTCTTGGGGCCACCAGTGGAGTTGGTTCATGGGGCCACAAGCGGAGTTGATTCTTGGGGCCACCAGTGGAGTCGATTCTTGGGGCCCACCAGAGAAGTCGATTCTTGGGGCACCATCAGTGGAGATGATTCTTGGGGCCCACCAGGGGAGTTGATTCTTGGGGCTCCACCCGTGGAGTTGACTCTTGTGGCGACCAGTGGAGTTGATTCTTGGGGCCACCAGTGGAGTTGATTCTTGGGGCCACCAGTGGAGTTGATTCTTGTGGCCACCAGTGGAGTTGATTCTTGGTGCGCCAACATGGGATTTGCTTCTTGGGGCCCACCAGTGGAGTTGATTCTTGGGGCCCTCCAGGGGAGTTGATTCTTGGGGCCACTAGTGGAGTTGATTCTTGGGGCCCATCAGTGGAAATGATTCTTGGGGCTCCACCAGTGGAGTTGATTTTGGGGCCCCAGTGGAAATGATTCTTGGGGCTCCACCAGTGGAGTTGATTTTTGGGGCCCACCAGTGGAGATGATTCTTAGGGCCCACCAAGAAAATTATGAATGGCTATCCTTGGAGTCCCCATCAAAATCACCCACTGTGGTATTCAGTGTTTAACCTCTGTGGTATAGGGGCCAGTTTGCAGAGCGCGTGCTATAATCTTGATGACATATGTGCTCTGTGATAGTAAAAGGTTCCCACCAGGTGATAAACACATTAGTCCTGATTCACTTCAGCTTTGGAGATTCTGTTCGAAGCCATCATTACAGAGGTGGAACTAGATATGTTTCATGATGGACACAAATGGCGCCCATCAGACCCCAATAGATACAATGGGGTCCGTCAGGCTCCTATAAGCCGTTTTAATGAGAAAAAAATTAGCACTATTTCTTCTGTCTCTTTTGATGGAGTCTGCATTGAAGGCTCACAAAGGATACAGATGTGATTTAGGCCTTATAGATATTGCAAAAATGTTTTGACTTGCTTCACTTGCATACACTGATGTATTGTAACATGCACATTAACTGTGTGAGCAAGACTTGGCCCACCTTCTGAATGGGAAAAAAAAAAGTTTCCATTCACTGACAGCAAGCAGCGCTCTTGAACAAACTGAAATACAAAACATATGAGAACTTTTTGAACACTTTAATACATAGAAGTTAAAGGGGATTTGCCAGGACACAAGTTTCTTACCTCTCCTTATCAGCACAGGGAGAATGTCAACAAATCACGCTGAGTCATGAAGGCTGCAGGGCTGAGAGGGAGGGGGTGAGTAAGGAATGAGGAGTAAGGGAGCGTCTCAAAATTTAAGTGAAATAATAAATAGTACAACAGTGGATTCTCAATACAGCAAGACACAGTCTCATAGACTGCACTTTCTACCCGGCGCCTTAAAAGATTATTCATTTTGCCTGTCATCAGATAAGAAGTGTTTCACGCAAGCACGGCCTGTCAGCTCCTTGGTCGTGTCTAGTGGAAGCTTTCAGGTAACTAAGGGGGATTGAAAAATGCTGTAGCTCTCAGAGTCTTCACTTTTTGTAATCACATATATTTAGAAAAGTGATTAAATACCCATTTTGGAGGTTCCCACGGCAATATTACATCGTGGCAAAACCCCTTTAAGTTTTAGATAAATGTGATTGAACAATGCAAAAAAAAAAACATATCTGTTAAGTGCTCAATATAATGTAAAAATATTATAATTGTATGTTTTTTTGGTTTTTCTTTAGTCACAGATGACGATCTACCTCTGTCTGTAGAGGAGACTCAACCAGACAATCGTACGAGACCGAGTGAAGAACGGACTCTAACTACCTGGTACCCCTCTAGACAAGGTGCGACTTAAAGCAGAGCTCCAACCACAGTTCAGAGTATTTCTTCCTACAGCAAATGTCTATGTATCCTTAGGTCAGACCATGGTCATTATTGCTTGATACCAATGCCAGATAATATTAGGGCAGAGGTTATAAAATTGGGTTTTAGGAAACCCAGATACTCAAAACTAATTTCTGGGGCTCCCAAAGAGGTAACGGCCAACAAAAAACTGAACTCAGAAAGATTCATGTCTGCAGTCAGCCAGCTCCCCATGGCGTTGCTATGTAGATAGACACTATTAGTGGTTGATCTCAGAGACACATTGGAGATATTGGGCTCTCATGCTTGCATTCTGGGCTCTGTAGGATGTAGCCTTAGAGCAGTCTACATTAAAGAGATATTCCCACCATAGAGTTTGATGGAGAATCTATAGCAATGCTATCAATGTGTAATATGTGCAGATCCCACCTCTGGAACCCATACATATGTTGAGAACAGGCCTCTGAAAGTCTCCATTTTGAATGGGGAGGTGGTCAGAACTCTCCGATTGATTTCAGTAAGAGTTCCAGGCAGGGCCGTCTTAACTCTATTATGGGCACCTGGGCAGAGATGTGCATTGGGCCCCCCAACCAACACAACCACTCACATTGTTAATAAACTTATATTTTTTGTTTCTTCCAACAAAATGTGCGCTTTTGAACATAGTTTAACCCCTTACTGACACAGGACAAACAAACTTTTTCAGGCGGTCTGCAAAACCGCAAACCGCCTGAAAAACCGTCCGAAAACCCGTGCCATGGGGACATGCCCTAAGGCTGTCTACACAGCACAGGTTTCTCATCGAATTTATGGCGGAATCTAAGGGCTTGTTCACACGCCGTTTTAACTCCGTGTTACAAGCGATTTTTAGATCTGTCTCTGGGACCGACAGGACGGACCCAGAGACGGATCTAAACAATTAGCAGGGACTTTATCACTGCGGGCTATGAGGAAGACGCAGCGGCGTTCACATGACAGATCGCCGCTGCGCGGTCACTGCTAATTGTTAGATCCGTCTCTGGGTCCGTCCTGTCGGTCCCAGAGACGGATCTAAAAAGCGCTTGTAACAGAGTGAAAACTTCATGTGAACAAGCCCTAACAAAAATCTGACTGAACCTAGTGTTGTGTAGACTTCAATAGAAAATCCATGCTGCAATCTACACAGCACAGGTTCTCTACTGAAGTCGCCGTCATCCGGCGGAAGATAGAACATGTTGCATCTTCCGCCGGATTCCTGTGCCGGACACGTACCTGGCTGACAGTAACCTGAAATCCAACCACTTGTTTAACACAAAAACCGCGCAAAAAAACGCAGCGCTTCAAAGTTAAAATACCATTTGGTTTCCAAGTTACCTTAGGTGTGTGGATGTAATGGTAGAAGTAAACAGTTGTTCCATGGAGCAGTGAGTAGCTGAGCAGCCCCTTCTCCTCCTCGCCTGATAATGTGGCTCCCATGTAAAGTGCTATAAAGTTTGTCAAGCACTTACACACTACTTCCCAGCTAGTCTTTCTGGGGATCTGATTGGGTGGGGGTGATGGGTAAAGGAGCCCTTCCTCAGGACAGAGCTGGATCTGTCCACATTATCATTACCAGTGGAGAACAGCACATAGCAGTCGTGCTGCTCACATCAGCCCTCAGCCCGGACAGGACGAAGGGGGGAAAACTTTCATCATCTCCCTCTCTCTGTGTCTGGTCCGTGCACATCCCCCGACCCTCACCCCATTCCTCCCTGTCCCCTGAACCTGCGATCTGTGCTTAAAGGGGTTTTGCCACCATGTAATGTTGACGTGGGAACCTCCAAAATAGGTATTTAATCACTTTTCTAAATATATGTGATTAAAAAAAGTGAAAACTCTGAGAGCTACAGCATTTCTCAACCCCCCTTGGTTACCACAAAGCTTCCCCTAGTCACGACCCAGGAGCTGAAAGGCTGGGCTTGCCTGAATCACTTCTTATCTGATGACAGACAGAATGAATGGTCTTTTAAGGCACCGGGTAGCAATATGTTTTCTTTTGTATACAGAATAACTAGCTGTAGTGTTATTAGATCCCTGCTTTATCTGATGACAGAGAACATGAAGGAGCTTTCAATCTGCTGTTTAGAATAGGTGTTGTCTTTTGTATACAGAATTCACAAGTTATAGTTTGATTATTTGAGTGAACATGTCACAGGATCCCCTTATGCAGGCTCTGTGCTCTGGCTGTGTGTGTCTGTGTGCGTCTCTGTGTCTTGCTGCGTGATTTGTTTACATTACATTAGTTTCTTAGCAGATAAGGTTTCTCCTGACAGTGCCCTCTGAGGCTCTGTGTCTTGCTGTATTGAATCCACTGTTGTACTGTTTATTAGTTCACTTAAGTTTTGAGACGCTCCCTTGGATTCCTCACTCCCCCCTCCCCTCTCCCTCTCTCCCCTGCAGCTTCATGACTCAGCAATTTGTTTACATCTTCCTCTCATGCTGAAAGGAGGTCAGTACTTGGTCTGGTGGCAAATCCCCTTTAAGAGTGTGTAAAGTACTTACACACAGTGTCTATGACGATGTGACAGGCAGCAGTGCAGGGACGAGGTGAGCGGACTCCGACCTGAGAAGTGGAACAGCAGACCGAAGTCTTGCTGTTCCAATGAACGCTCACTCCACCCTGCATCTATTTCCCTGGTGCGTTGCTCCTCTTTGCTATACAGTCCGTGCCTCGGGCTGTCGCCCAGCCTAAGAAATGCCTGTGCTCCTGTATTCACTAGGCAGGGTAGGTGGCTGCCGAGATGGGCCTCTGTGCTCATGGGGCCCCCGGGCAAGTGCCTACCTGGCCCAATGGAAGAGACGGCCCTGGTTCCAGGTCCATTAGAGCAATGACATCAATGGGAGAGTTCCGACCGCATCTACATTCAAAATGGAGACTTTCAGGGGCCCGTTCTGGAGATAGCTACAGATAACAGAGATAGGACCAGTCACCAGTGTCAAACTGGAGGATAAGGGCCCACCAATGGAGTTGATTCTTGGGGTTCAACAGTGGAGCTGATTCTTGGGGCCTACCAGTGTAGTTTATTATTGTCTACACCCAGTGTAGTCGATACTTAGGGGGCCATCAGTGGAGATGGTTCTTGAGGCTACCAGTGGAGCTTATTCTTTGGGCCCATCAGTTGAGCTGATTCTTTGGGTCCAAAAGTGGAATTGATTTTTGGGACCTACCAGTGTAGTTGATTCTGGAGACCTACAGTAGAGTAGTTTCTGGAGGCCTACAGTGGAGTTGTTTCTTGGGGCCACCAGTGGAGTTGATTCTTGGTTCCCAATAGTGGAGATGATTCTTGCGGCCACCAGTGGAGTTGATTCTTGGGGCCACCAGTGGAGGTGATTCTTGGGGCCACCAGTGATGTTGATTCTTTGGGCCCACCAGTGGAGTTAGTTCATGGGGCCAACCAGTAGAGTTGGTTCTTGGGGCCACCAGTGGAGGTGATTCTTGGGGCCACCAGTGATGTGGATTCTTGGGGCCCACCAGTGGAGTTAGTTCATGGGGCCAACCAGTAGAGTTGGTTCTTAGGGCCCACCAGTGGAACTAATTTTTGGGACCTACAAGTGTGGATAATTCTTGAGACCTACTAGTGGAGTTGTTTCTTAGGGTCCACCAGTGGAGTTGATTCTTTGGGCCACCAGTGGAGTTGATTCTTGGGTCCCAATAGTGGAGCTTATTTTTTAGACCCACCCTGCATCTACTGTATATTAATGCAAATTCTGTACTTGATTCTTACTTTCTGCTTCTTTCTTTGCCTTTCTCCCTAAAAAGTATCCCCAGGCCTGCCATGCCCAGGGGCCCACCATGCCCACTAGGGGTTTCCCCTGCTGCTCTGTGGGCCAGTCCAAGCCTTCCTATTATACATTGATGACATATCCTGTCGATTTAAGTAAATATGCCTTAGTACATCCCAAGTACATCGGTCGAAAGGACACTTGATGACTCATCCATCTTTATACATCCTGCCTTCATAGCATCTTCAAAGTGGGAAGAGCCTGTAGCACTTTGTAGGGTTCTGGGAGTGAAAATACTATATTTTAAAAACCATTACTCTGTCCTATAAAATGAACATCATGTGATAACTTTTTTATACCCCAGTATACAGCAAAGTATCAAAATCCAATTGTGCCCATGCAACATTTCTGTTCAAAATAGAGTCCCTTCTGTAATAACAATGTCCCTATTCACTCTAACTCTTCCCATATCCCAATTTTTTAGTTATGGACATTTTACCTCTATAACTCACTATCCACTCTTCATTCAGGCTAATCAATTCTATGAACCAAATGTGCCCTAAAATTGGACAATCACTAATACAGCCTAGAGAACTATAACATCCCGGCTGGTTCGCCAAATATGAAAATTTCATCCTTCTTTATGAGTGTTCGTGTGATTATTTTGGATATCATTGTTATATTTTTTTTATCACAATACAGGCAGGGACAGACATGATAATAGACACACTACTCTCTCTTTAACAATATGCCCCATTACAACTTAGTGTCTCTGGATTTTTACCTTTTTTCCAGCCAAAGAAGTGTCTATTAACCCTTTAGCGCACCAGGACAAATCAGGAACACTAAGGGATTATGGAGCTGGTTAACTTGCTGAGCCTGCTCCATATGTGGCAGAGTACAATTCTGGTGCCTTGGCAGTTGGAGGCCTAATAAAGCTGTCTATAGCTTCCATGTTTGTACTCCTATTACACCCTGCGATAGGCCATAGCAGAGTATAATAGGAGATCAATGAAGTCTCTAAATACTACAGTACATCAGAAATGCTGTGTATAATGCAAGCGATTGCATGTCAAGTCACCTAAGGGAACTAAAAATGACTATTGAAAAAAGAT
Organism: Phyllomedusa bahiana; assembly: GCA_025379985.1. NCBI lineage: Eukaryota > Metazoa > Chordata > Amphibia > Anura > Hylidae > Phyllomedusa > Phyllomedusa bahiana. Next base: position 54,569 of record JAODAL010009056.1, read on the forward strand.
GTTTTTAAAAATATAACAAAAATAAGAAGTAATACTAAAAATAAAAAAACACTTTAACCAGTTATTAAATAAAAAAAGAACAATATAAAATTAACATAATTTGTATCACCATCTTCATAAAAGCATGCTCTCAAACATTATCATGTTAACAATGTAAAAAAATGAAAAAAAATCCTAAAACGAGAGAATTGTGTTTTTTTGTGATAAAAAAGTAGCACACACTCCAAATTGGCACCAATAAAAACTAGGCTTTGTCTTATAAATAATAAGTCATCACATAGCTCTACAAGATTAAAAATAAAAAAGTTATGGGCATCAAAATATGGCCGTGTGCAGATATTACTTAAGTTTAAGAAAGTTTTTTGTTTTTTTAAAAAAGTACCAAAAATGACAAAAACTAAATACTTTTGGAATCACTGGAATCTGAGCAACCTGAGGAAAAGAGACAACTTGTCATTCATTTCTCTCGATGAACTGTGTAAAAAAAAAACTCAAAAAGAAAATTACGCAATTGTGTTTTTTTTCCAGTTCCACCCCAGAAAGAACTTTTTTTTGACTCTTCAGTACTGTATATGGCACATTAAATTGTATAAATATAATATACAACTAGTCCCGCAAAAAATCAAGCCCTAATATGGCTGCGGTGACAGAAAATTGAAACAGTTATGGCTCTTGGAATAAAGGAAAGAAAAACTGAAACAAAGAAACGGAAATGGGTCGGATACTAAATATTAACCAAAAACATTGGGCCAAATTTATCAAAACTATCTATCATTAAGACCGTCTTTGTTGCCCATAGCAACCAATCAGAGCCCATAGCATCCAATCAGAGCCCAGAGCAACCAATCAAAGCCCATAGCAACCAATCAAAGCCCATAGCAACCAATCAGAGGTCATAGCAACCAATCAGAGCCCATAGCAACCAATCAGATTTCAACTTAAATTTTTCCAGAGCAGTATAGGAAATGAAAGCTGAGCTCTGATTGATCGCTATGGGCTTGGATTGGTTGCTATGGGCTCTGATTGGCTGCTATAGGCTCTGATTGGATGCTATGGGCTCTGATTGGATGCTATGGGCTCTGATTGGATGCTATGGGCTCTGATTGGCTGCTATAGGCTCTGATTGGCTGTTATGGGCATCTATACAATGAAATAGATCTATCGGATAAGTAACAATGTATCATGTTGTTGTCATCCACTTTTCATCCACAGTTGTTGTCGATGTTTATATAGGGAGGGGTCCGGTACCAAATATTCACCCCCCGCCTCCTCCTTCTCTTCTCCAGAGTCGTGTAACCCTCCTGTGGGGTTTACTATCTCAGAAGACAACGTGCGCCGCCCGATACAGGAGACCCAGCCGGACGCACGGACAAGACCTCATGGAGGACGTCACATGCCGACCTCCCCAACACCTGCTCCAGGTAGAGCTCGGGGCCCGGCTGTGAGTGCCCCTGGTATTCTGTTCTGTTTTTACCCCTGCACCTGCACAGCTATGCTGGATCCCTGCTTTATACTGCAGCTTCGCTTGTTAAGTTGACTTCTTTGAAATCTTGCTGTACCAGAGCAGATCTATAGGGTGCAGGGTTCTCTGGGCAGCCAATAATTTGTGGTGTACATTTTTGGATGTGTTGCTTTTTTGTGCAGAAAGGCACAGCACTCGGGGTGCTTTCACACGGAGGGTTTTTTGGTGCATTTTTGCTACGTTTTTTGACGCATTTTTGTACAGAAATGTACAGTATGAACTGCTGTGCCTTTCTGCATAAAAACCGCATTCCAAAACTGCATCAAAATGTGCCAAAAACGCTCCGTATGAAAGCACCCTAAGGGGATGGTCACACGGCGCGTTGGATCCGTTTTTGGATCAATTTTTAGATGCGTGTTTGGATCTGTGTTTCGGACCCTAAACGGACCCAAACCTGCATCTAACAATGTGCAAAGGGATTTACATTGCTTTCAATGTAAAACATGCATCGGCGTTCAGACGATACGTGTTTTACATGTATCTTTGTGATGCATATTTTGGATCCGTTCAAAGAATTGACATGTCTTGATCCGTTTGACGCAGCAGACACCCTATTTAAAAATATAAGGTGCTTGTCTGCTGCAGCAAAAACACATCCAAACACGCACCTGTGTGTTGGATGCGTTTTGGATGCACTTTACTTTCCTCTTTTGAATGCGTTTTTCGGATCAAAACAGTATCCAAAAACGCCATGTGAACATCCCCTTAGGGTGCTTTCAAACAAAGCATTTTTGATGCATTTTTGGATGCGTTTTTTGTGCAGAGAGGCACAAAAGTTAATGCCGTACAATTCTGCACAAAAAAAACGCAGAAAAAAGCATTAAAAACACATGAAAAAACACACCAAAAGGGTGCAATTACATAGTGCATTTTTGGTGCACTTTTTGATAGATTTTTTGGTGCGTTTTCTTGCAGAAATGCACAGTAATTAATGCTGTGCATTTATAAAAAAAAAAAAAAAAAACGCATAAAGAAACGCACCAAAAATATACCAAAAAATGCCCCCTATGGGGGGTTTCACACGGATCATTTTTTGGAGTATTTTTTGATGCATTTTGGATGCGTTTTTTTGTACAGAAAGGCACAGTAAATAATGTACATTTCTGCACAAAAAATGCATCCAAAATGCACCAAAAACACACCGTATGGGCTTGTTCACACGACGTTATGGATCTGTTTTTTGGATCCATTTTTTTACCAGAAGAAAACTGCATCCAAAAAATGTATCCAAAAACGCAGCAGCTGATGCTTTTATGGACGCTTTTTGCATGCGTTTTTCGGATGTGTTTTTCAATGCCTTTTCTTTCAAATCAATTATCTATTAATTTAACCTATTCCATGACCAAATAAACCCTTTTGATAATTATTAATTTACAATTAATGATGTACTCTAAACATAACTACCCCTAACCCTAACTCTACCCCTACCTCTAACCCTACCCCTACCTCTAACCCTACCCCTACCTCAGGTTACAGAGAGGCCAGTGCACATGCTCTGGTTTAAAAGAACCGCGGTCTCAAAACGAGGCTCAGCGGCTCCAAATTCAAATGTGAAAACTTTTAAAGCTTTAAGAAATGCATCTTATTCCAAATGGATATTTAGTTACAAAAGAATTTTTTAAAAATAACTATTATACAAAGCCTCAGTGTTTAGTTACATAAAGAGAAGAGGATGCAATGTATCTTTCAATACATAAGCCTGGTGCTGTGACATTCACAGTATAAAGTGCCGTAACTGAAAGAATTCATTAGACAGAGCGTTGGGGCTGACAAAGGCAACTTGCCATAACTCTGTTTGTTTAACACATATCACAAGGCATTATGGGAAAGGAGCTGAGAAGCTCTAGCGCCCTCTTTTGGATTTAACAAATCCTCAACTTGCTTTTGACTCACTGGATCTTTGGAAAGCAAGAAGGAATTTTTTGCCAAACCAGCTTCACTCATCTGTAGACAGATGTTTTGGGGTGTTTGTCCCTCGTCAGTACAGAGCAGAGCGATGCTGGCTTGGCTGAGTGGGAGGCAATGAGTAGCTCAGAAAGGGAAGCTCAGCCAAGCTAGCATTGCTCTGCTCTGTACTGATGAGGGGCAAACACCCTGAAACAGGCTGTCTACAGATGAGTGAAGCTGACTTGGCTAATATTCCTTTTGCTTTCCAAAGACCCAGTGGGTCAAAAGCAAGTTGATGATTTGTTACATCCAAAAGAGGGCGCAAGAGCTTCTCAGCTCCTTTCCCATAATGCCTTGTGATATGCAGAAGCTTCGTGGAGTGCAAAAAGGCAATTTCGAATCTCCACGCGCCTATATAGGTGCTCTCCCTAAGGAGAGATCTTCCCTTTCTGTTTAACACATAAGCAAGGGGCCGTGATTAGAAGATTACACTGGACAGAGCGCAGGAGCTGACCAAGGTCAGACATGGAACTCTGTTTATTTAAGCAAAGTGCACTAATTAGAAGAGTTCAGGGAGCAAGGCCCTGATAGGAGGCCAGCTTCTACATCAACTGAGACCTCTAGCGGCCGATTTAGTGTATTACATGACAAATTTAAAAGCCAATGCGTTTTTCGGATGCGCTTTTGGTATCCAAAACGTACCCACAAGTGTGTTGCGCTTTTGGATCCGTTTTTCAGGCTCCGACACCGCACTCCATTGTTTCCTTTGGAGATTTCACTTGCGTAAAACGCAAGTAGAATTGACATGACAATTCTTAAAACGGATCCGAAAAACGCATTGAAAAGAAGCAAGTAAAAGCGCATCGGCGATCACTTGTCTGAACGGAGATGCGTGTTTTACATTGAAGCCAATGTAAATCAAGCTGCACATTGTTAGATACGTTTTTTGCATCCGTTTTAGGTCCGAAAAACGGATCAAAGAACGGATCTGAAAAACGTTGTGTGAACAAGCCCTATGAAAGCACCCTAATGATTTCAGTGGTTACCATGTACAAATGAATCCGTCCTGTGGAGGTGCGGCAGGGGAATTAATTTAATGTGTCATCAAAAAATGAGTCATTGTTTAAGTCCCATCTTTATGTTAAACACATTTTTTTTTAGGAATTTTTGGTTTTTTTTTTTTTAATTTTTCATATCACTTTCAATATTGTTTTAATAATACTTAAGTCTTGCAGTTTTCACTATGGCCTCTAGGCCTCTTTAACAGCAGTCAGAGAGATGCTTTACTGTAGCTTCATGCACATAGGAGACTTAAGACTGACTCAGTCCCATTCACTTCTATAGGAGAGTTTTCTAGTCATGCTCTGTGACCTGGGAAGAAGTCACTGTGCAGGGAGGTGCAAGGGTGAACTGTGACTATCTCCTCTTGTGACTGGTGGATCCTCTGTTATCTATTCACACTGGTGTCTCCTTTCAGTTTGACCCTCTTTGTGCTGATAATGAGCAGACAACTGAGAATCTTTCTCTACAGAAGAGGAAGTATCAGACAATTATTAGGCCTAGTGGCCAAAGTGAAAACTGCAGGACTTAAGAATTATTAAAAAATAGTGATATGGAAAATTAAAAAAAATATATAACCAAAATTCTTAAAAAATGTGTTGAACATAAAAATGGGAGTTAAACAATGAGTCATTTTTGATGACACAGTCCCTTTAAGGGGGCATGTATGAAAGCATGGCGTCGCCTCGCCAGTCCTACTCTCTTTAGATTAGTGTAGCATGCGTTAGTTTGTATGAAAGTGTCTCACGTGTTCCATTGTGAGACACATTTATGCGCCAAAAGGTGGCAAATAAAATGTATGCTCCAGAATGTGTCTCAGCCTCGCCACTTTTAAAATTGGTACAACAGTTTCGGGCAAACATCTTGGCGTGCCACAATCATAATTCTGGCCTGACGCCCTCGTAGAATTGGTGCATACAAACGTGCCGGATACGGCGCACATGCTCCAGATTTTGGTGTATATCATAAATCCAAATTTTTGCTCCAGTCTTATCCTTGTTCCTAGCCTTATACCTATCCCTAAAAGTAACCCTAACACTTAACTTGGGTTAGGTTTTATATACAGGGTGTTAGGGGTTCACTTACTGCTCTGTGGCGCTCCCAGCCCGGTGTCACTTCATGTGTGATGTCCAACGACCTGTCTGACAAGCCTTCTGGTTACAGTAGCTCAGGTCACCCCTATGATTGGACATCAGATGTTGCACCAGAAGTGACGCTAAACCGTTGTGGAATTATAAGTTAACCCATAAAACCTTGTCCAAACTTTAACATAAATTTAGGTTTAGGGTTACACTAAGGGTTAGGGATAGGGCTAGACAAACACATTTTTTTCACCAGTATGGTTGAACAGGTGTCAAACTGAACAGACACCTATGCGAGCAGCACTAATAAATAGTAATAAACAGGCACAAATGAAAGAAAACCCCAATAGCAAGTGCTGAATTTCCCTACAGCACCTCCGCAGGAGAAATGAAGTATTACATGGTAATCAGTGACGATTGTAATGAATGAGTGCTGGAGGCTCCAGAGAGAGGTGTTCTTTGTTGCCTGATTTTCTACACTTCTAGGTTATTCCTCTGATCAGTTCTAGCTTCACCCTTGTGTTCTTAGGGTACTTGGTACATAGATAACCACTGAGAAGTTGGTTTGGATAATCTGAATAATTCTTATTTTACAGAGCCTGGGAACAACATGGAAGCCCTTTACTACACTGTGGAAGAACTGGACATGAATATGATCAATCTGAATCAGCACAGGAACTCCCGAGCTGGATGTGACTGGGATTCTTAAAGCCGCTGTACTCCCGCCTCTTCTCAGGGCACTGCCTTACTGCACCTATGTGCCCTCAAAAATTGGGACATTCCTCTGTGAAGTGAAGAGTGAAACCAGAGGGCATTACACACTGGAAGGACAGAACACCAGTTTGTTGGGCAGGCGATGTATATTCCTTGGTGGCTGGTGACACATATGGGGTCTGCTGCATTTGCCCTAGGTCATACATGAATTCTTATCTTTGGTTTCAGTATTTACATTTCCTATTCTATAGAGCTCAATGGCATTTATACAGTCCAGTCCCATTATTATGACCATTTCCTACTTTTGGTGTCGGCAGTGTGTAACTCATGAAGGAAGTCCCGTGGGGTGCTCTGGCTTGGCGGGTATATAAGGAGTGTGATAGACTGTCTGCACATACAGTATATTCCGTGTTGCTGTCATGGGTGATTTATCAGAGTCGGGAGGATTATCGGCTTTTGGGCGCAGGGTGGTGGTATTTCTGACACTGAGCAGTTAGTGATCTGTTGGCGGCTGCTGTGGTGAAAGTAGCGCGAGGGGAGAAATGGTGCTATTGTGAATAAGAGACATGGAAACTATGAAGCATCATGTGTCATTGATGTGAGAGGTGATCGTTGGTTATAAGGATGCTAGAGGGCGGAGGACACAGGAGAGCAGATCACTGCCAAAATGGCCCCACGGGTGAAAAGACCAGACCCCAATTGAGCATATGTGGGACCCCTGGATGGTGGTGTTGGCTCTATGGCTCCTCCAGCAGCTGTGGGGCCCCTGGATGGTAGTATTGGCTCTATGGCTCCTCCAGCAGTTGTGGGGCCCCTGGACGGAGGTGTTGGCTTATGGAGCCCTTCCAGCAGCTGTGGGGCCCCTGGATGGTGGTGTTGGCTCTATGGCCCTTCAGCAGCTGTGGAGCCCCTGGATGGTGGTGTTGGCTCTATGGACCCTCCGGTCACTGTGGGATACCCTGGATGGTGATGTTTGCTCTATGGCCCCTCCAGCTGCTGTGGGGCAGGCACCAGGTATGTGGGATGTTGGTCATGCCCTAGCCTGTCGGGGCCCCTGGGTGGTGGTGTTGGCTCTATGGTCCTTCCCGCATCTGTGGATACCCTGGATGGTGGTGTTGGCTCTATGGACCCTCCAGCAGCTGTGAGGCCCCCTGGAGGGTTTTTTTTAAAAAAAAAAGCCCAAAATTTTTCCCCCAAAACCCTTTTTTGGGGGGGTTTAAAAAAAAAAGGGGGGGGGTTTTTTTAAAAATTGGAAAGCCTTAACCCCCCCTTTTTTGGGTTTTTTTTTTTTCCCCCTTTTGGGGGTTTCCCCCCCCTTTTTGGGGGAAGAAACCCCCCTTTTTGGAATTTTCCGGCCGGGAAAAAAAAACCCCCGGGGTTTTTTTTGGGAAAAAAAAAAACCCCCCCCAAAAAATTTTTTTTTTTTGGGGGGGGGTTTTTTTTTTTTCCCCCCAAAAACCCAAAACCCCGGGAAAAAACCCCCCCCGGGGGGAAAAAAAAAACCCCGGGGGGGGTTTTTGGTTTGGCCCCCCCCCCGGGGGGCCCGGGGGGGGGGCCAAAGGCCCTTTTGGTTTTTTCCCCGGGAGGTTTTTTTTAAAAATTTTCCCCTTTTTGGGCCCCTTTTTTTTCCGGGGGCCCTTTTTCCCCGGGGGGGGGGTTTTGGTTTTTTGGGGGGCCCCGGGAAGGTTTTTGGGGGTTTTGGGTTTTGGCCCCCCTTTTTTTTGGGGGGGCCCCTTTTTTTTCCCCAAAAACCCCGCACCCCCCGCCCACCCCCCCGGGGCCCCCAAAATTCCCAAAAATTTTTTTTTTTAAGTTTTTTTAAAAAAACCCCCCCCCCCCCTTTTAAAGGGAAAAAAAAAACCCCCCCCCCCAAAAAAAATTTTTTTTTTTTTTCCCCCAAAAACCCCCCCCGGGGGTTTCCCCCCCCAAAAAGGGGGGTTTTTTGGGGGCCCCCCCGGCCCCCTTTTTTTTTTGGGGGGGGTTTTTTTTTCCCCCCCAAATTTTTCCCCCCCCCTTTTTCCAAAAACCCCCCCCCCTTTTTTTTTTCCCCCCCCCCCAAAAAAACCCCCCCCCAAAACCCCCCTTAAAAAAAAAAAAATTTTTAAAATTTTTTTTTAAAAAAATTAAAAAAAAAACCCCCCCCCCAAAAAAGGGGGGGCCGGAAAAAAAAGGGGGGAAAAAAAAAAGGGAAAATTTTGGGGGAAAAAGGGGAACCGGAAAAGGGGGGGGGGGGGCCCCCCTTTTTAAAAAAAAGGGGGGGAAAAAGGGGGGGGGAATTTTTTTTTTTGGGGGGGGGAAAAAAAAAAGGGGAAAGGGGAAAAAAAAAAATTTCCAAAAATTTAAAAAACCCCAAATTTTTTTTTTTTTTTTTGGTTTTTTCCCCAAAAAAAAAAAAGGGGGGGGGGAAAAAAGGGGGGTTTTTTCCCCCTTCCAAAATTTAAAAACCCAAGGGGGGGGGTTTTTAAAAAAAAAAAAAAGGGGGGGGAAAAAAAAAAAGGGGAAAAAGGGGGGGCCCCTTTTTTAAAAAATTTTTGGGGAAAAAAAAAAAACCCCCAAAAAATTTTTTTGGGGCAAAAAAAACCCCCAAAAGGGAAAAAAAGGGGGGGAAAAGCTTTTGGGGGGGGGGGGGGGGGGGTTTTTTTTTTTTCCCCCACCCAAAAAACCCCCCAAAAAAAACCCAAAAAAAAAAATTTTGGGGAAAAAATTTTTGGGGGGGGGCCCCCCCTTTTCCCCAAAAAATTTTTTAAAAAGGGGGCCCCCGGGTTTTTAAAAAAAAAAAAGGGGGCCCCCCAAAAAAGGGAAATTTTTAAAAAGGGAAAAAAGGGGGGGGGGGGGGGCCCCCCCCAAAAAGGGAAAAGGGTTTTTTTAAAGGGGCCCCAAGGGTTTTTTAAAAGGGGTTTTTTAAAAAAAAAAAAAAATTTTTTTTAAAAAACCCCCCCTTTTGGGTTGGCCTTTCCAGCCCAGGTTCCCCCCCCCCCTTTTTTTTCCCCCCCCCCAGGGGGTTGGGAAAAACCCCGGGGCCCCCCCCCGGGGGGGGGGGGGGGTTTTTTTGGGAACCCCCGGGGTTTTTGGAACGGGAAAGGCAAACCCCCCGGGGTTCCCCGGGAACCCCCCCGGGGGAAAAAACCCCCCCCCCGGAACCTAAAAGCGTTGAAAGAAAATTTTCCCCCCCCGGGGTTCCCCGGGTTTTTAAAAAAACCCCCCCAAACCCCAAAAAAAAACCCTCCCCCCTTTTTTAAAACCCTGGGGTTTCCCAAAAAGGGCCCCAAAGGGGGAAAAGCCCCCCCCTTTTAATCCCTCCTGAAAGGTTTAACCCCCCCTTTTTTCCTTTTTTTCCCCCTCCAGCTTTTTCCCCCAAAAGAAAAAAAAATTTTTTTGGGGGGGCCCCGGCCTTTTTTAAAAAAAAAAACCGGGCCGGAAAAAGAGAGAAAACACAGGGGGAAAAAAACCCGGGGGTTTCCTTTTTCCAAAAAAAATTAACACAAAAACCCCCCAAAATTTTTAAAAAAAAACCCCAAAAAAAAAGGTCCATTCCCCTTTTCTTTTTTTAAATTAAATTTTCCAAATTAAAAAAAACCCCTATTTTAAAAAATTTAAAAAAAAAATTTTTTAAAAAATTTTTTTCCCCTTTTCCTTAAAAAAAAAAATTTTTTTTCCAAAAAAAAAAAAAAAAAAAAAATTTTTTAAAAAAAAAAAAAAGGGTTTTATTTTTTCCCAAAAAACTTTTTTTAACCCCCTTTAAATTTTTTTTTTAAAAAATTGGGAAAAAATTTTGGGATTTAACTAAAAAAAAATTTCCTTTTTTTAAAAAACCCCCCTTTTAAAAGCTTTTTTTTTTTTTTTCCCTTTTCCAAAAAAAAACCCCAAAAAAAAAACGGGGAAAAAAAAAAAATTTTTACCCCCCGGGTTAAAATTTTTTTTCCCCTTTTCCCCTTTTAAAAAAAAAAAATTTTGGTTTTGGGCCCCCCCCCCGGGTTTTAATTTAAAAAATTTTAAAAAAAAAAGGGGGGGCCCCCCCCCAAAAAATTTTTTTTTTTTTTTTTTTAAAAAAAAAAAAAAAAAAATTTTTAAAACCCCCAAAAAAAACCCCCCCCCAAAAAAAATTTTAAAAAAAAATAAAAAAAAAAAAAAAACCTTTTTTAAAAAATTAAAACCCCCCAAAAATTTTAACCCCCCCCCCCTTTTTAAAAACCCAAACACCAAAATTTAAACCCCAAAAAAAAAAACCAAAACAAAAACAACCCCCCCCCCCCCCCCAAACCCAACCCCCCCCAAAAAAAAAAAAAGGGGGGGAACCAAAAAAAATTTTAGAAAAAAACCCCCGGGGGAAAGAGTTGGGGGGGGGTTTTAAATTTTTAAAAAAAAAAATCTTTTTCCCCCAAAAATTGGTCTTTAAAAAAATTTTTTTCCCCCGGGGGGGGGGGGGTTTTTTTTTTTTTTTTTGGGGGGTTTGGGAAAAAACCCCCCAAAAAAAAAGGGGGGGGCCCCCCCCCTTTAAAAGAGGTACAAAGGGGGGGGCCCCCGGTTAAAAAAAAAATTTTGGGGAAAAAAAAAAAAAAAAAAAAAACCTTTTCCCCGTGTTTTTAAAAAAAAATTTTTTTTAAAAAACCTTTAAATTTTTAAAAAAAAACCCCAAAAAAAAAACCAAAAATTCCCCAAAAACCCAATCAGACTATAGCTCAAAAAGTTCTATCCTAACTGATAGGGCCCATAGCCCCATAGTTGCCCCAAAACCAAAAAGGGGAATTTTATTGGTTTGAGGCCCCAAGGGCCCTCGATTTGTCCAAAAAGTCTTATGTTCCCAATGACTCTCTGAAAAAAGTTAGTACCAAACCCCAAAAATTTTAAAAAAGGGGGTTGGGGGAATAGGAAATAAAAAGGGGGTGGGGGTGGGGAAGGGACCCCAAAAGGGTCGCCCAAAAGGCTCGTTTTATTCTTTCCATTATATAGGATCTAAGGGCCATTGAAAAGGTTACCCAGTGTTGCAATGGGGTCTTTCGGGCTTATGAAAATTTTTTATTTGGCCAGGGGCCAAGGAAATAGGTCTTGATTTGGTTTTTGCTTTGGGCTTTTATTTTTAAGGGCCGGGTTGCATGATTGGGGTCTGAATTGGGGGTTTTCCGAGGGGCAAAGGGCCCTGATTGGGTTTTTTCTAAAACCCCTTGTTTTGGGGGGTATGGGCTTCTGAATTTGGCCCTAGGGCCCTGTTTGGTTTTTTCAAGGAGCTCTGGGTTGAGGGGGTTTTGAACTCTATTGGGTTTCTAAGGGCTTTTAATTGGGTTCTAAAGGGCTCTGATTGGGGTTGGGTAGGGGGCTCTGCTTGGGCGCCCATGGCCCTGATTAGGGTTTTCCCAAAGAGCTCTGATTTTAGGGCTATGGGCCTCTATTGGTTTTTCCCATGGGCTTCCCGAATTTGGGGCCTATGGGCCCCCGATTGGTTTCAATAGGGTCGAAATTGGGGGGCTATGAGCCTGTTTTTTTTACATTGTTCCAAAATTGGTTTTCCCATGGGCCGTTTGAAACGCTATGGGATCGATTGGTTTCAAAACTTGATTGGTTGCTATGGGCTCTTGGGTTTGGGCACTATGGGCCTGATTTTTGGGGGTTTTTATGGGCTCTGATTGGTTTTCTAGATTCTCTGATTGGTTGCCAAGATCTGATTGGTCGCCATGGGGCCCCTATTGGGTTGTTAAAGACTCAGAGGGGTTCTTAAAAGTCTAATTGGTTTGTTTTTTAGATTTTGATTGGTTTTTTTTATTTTTTTGGGGGCCCCTGATTTGGGGTTTTTTATGGACTCTGAATTTGGTTTTTCCCTGGACCCAAAAAGGACATTTTTGCTGCTAAAACCCCAAATTTTTATACATAAAGGGGCCCCTTATTTCCACTTTTATAATTTACTGGGGAGAAATTTAAAGAAAAGAAGGGGAAATTCACCAAAAAAAATGAATTTCCTAAGGGTGGGGGTGTTTTAAACCGGGGTGAACGTGTCGTACAGCCCCCTAAGCCTTTTTAAAGGGTGCACCCCAAACCATTCATTCCGGGTGGGTTTTTAAAGCCAAAATTTAAGTTTACCAAGAAATTATTTGTGTTTTTTACAACCCCCCACTTGGGAACCCGACACCTTGGTGCCCCAAAGGGCCCAACAAATTTTACATTTAAAACCCAAAAAATGCCCAAAAAAAATAAAAGAAAAGGGGAAAAACTAGGGTTTGAAACCCCCTTTAAAAGGGTTGTCCGGGCCCCAAAAATAAGATTGGGTTTTTAATTAAAAAATCTTTAAAAAAAAAGCAGCTTTGCAATATTAAAGTTCATTTAAAAAGTGTCCTACTGATTATTTTTTTTATCCCTGTTAGAGTATTTCATCAGCTTCTGAAAACACTATTCCCAAACCGTTGATTTTTTTTTCTCACTGGCCGGGCCGTGCTTAGGTCGACTTCCCTCAGCTTTTGAAAACCAAAATCAAGCCCCAGACCCCCCTCCCCACAGAAAGAGGCCACTTGTGGGTGCTTCTTAGTGGGGGGGAGGGGGAGGGCTCCCGGGTTCTGTGTAGCTTTGCTGCCCTTGGGTTAACCCTGTTGTGTTCCCGCTACGGCTGCCCGCCCCCAAACAGATTGAGGAAAAGGGAGAGGTTTAAAAAGGGTATCTTGGTCAGTTTCAAGTGACAGGGATGAATGTGGGTTTCTATATTCCCTGAAAGTGTTCCCGTGGGCCTGACCTATACAATTAAAGAACAGAACTAGGGAAGGGGATTAAAACCTTTTATACCCCCCCCCCCCCTCTGCTGGGATTGTGACAAAAATCGGTTTATTATTTGTAAAAACACTTTACAGCTGCCCTGGTTCCCTTTTTTGGAAAAGTGATTTTTTTTGGGTTTTTATTAGCAGGGGGTTTTGGAAAATTAGTTTGCTAAGCAGGAGTAAAAAGGGAACCACCATTAAAACCCCCCTGCCTGCTATTACACCAAAAACAAAGCTTCACAAGGGCCTCCTCCCACAAATCATAGACCAAACCCCATCCTGCCTCCGGAGGGTGAAAAGTGCAGGTAAACTTAAGGGAGAGCAGAAACCCAGGCAAAGGGACACGCATGGTTTCCCCTTTAGCAGGAAAAACCCCCCGCCCCGCCCCCCGCCTGTATAAAAAGGGTTTTGAGGAGAGCGGGCCCCTTTATTCTGGGGCGAGGGGGGTGGGGAAAGAGGGGGGGGAAAATAGGCCAGAAAAAGAAAACCCCGGGACCCTAAAATTCAAAAAAATCCCTTTTTGGGTTGCCAAAGCATTTAAGTAGGGTGAAAACCTTAAAAAAAACAACCCTTTAAAAGCCCAAACCCCTTTTTTCCCCGCACTTTAATTTTTTTTCCCCCCCCCAAACCTTTCCCTTTCTTGGCCCTTAAATCTTCCACATAGTCTACTAGGAACCCCCAAAAAATTCTAAGTGGGTTGGAACGTGAATAAAAACCACAGTTGTGCCATGGTTGGTTCCTCTCTCTTCGCTGCAGACGATGTGTTCTCTGCAGGTTGATATCAGAGATGTAAGGTTTTCGTACTTTTTACATTTCTGCTGCGGCGCCCTTTTCTGCGACAGATAACTTTTTTTTTTTCCATTAATTCGTGGGCCTGAGTGGGGACTCTCTCTTTTTTTGCGGGCTGAAGCACACTTTTTATAGCTACCATTTTGGAATCGATGTGACTTTTCGATCACTATATAAATCAATGAAATTACAAAAAACTCCACAATTTTGTCATTTGGACTTTTTTCTTCTACGGAAGCGGCGAAACCGATTAGGTGTCACTTTTAATCTATTTTTTTCTTTCATTTGTAAAATGGCAAAAGGGGGGTGATTTGAACTTTTAATATTTCTTTTTTTTTTAATACTTTTACAACTTTTTTTTTTTACTTGAATATTTAATCCCTCTCACATACTTGACCAATAGGGGTGCAATCACTTGTGCACTCTTGTTGATTATATAAATAATACAGAAAGCTGTGCCAAAATGGCTGATCTATTACTACCTGCTTGGGGCAGGAAGTAATAGAAGCGTTAACATGGCGGCTATGGAAGCCATCAATAATCTTCCAGTGGTCATGGTAACCAATCAGCACCATGCTATTTCGTTCCGGGGTGGGGGGCGAAGGTAAGAGGAACTGTGGCCAGTAGCCACAGTAGTTGCGGCATTTAAATGGTTAAATAGCAGGGATCGGAATCGGCTCCCATCTCTGCTGCTAGCGGAAGGTGTCAGCTGCAATCAACAGCCTAACAGCCGGCACCTGACGCCTATGGAGCGAACACAGCGAGTGAGCCATCTCTATTGCTTCTTACTGACAACTGTCTTTGTTGCCCATAGCAACCAATCCGAGCCCATAGAAACCAATCAGAGAGCAGCTTTCATTTTTAAAGAGGGGTGCATGAAATGTAAGCTGAGCTCTGATCGGTTTCTATGAGCTCTGATTGGTTGCTATGAGCTCTGATTGCTATGGGTGCTGATTGGTTGCTCTGGTTGTTATGAGCTCTGGTTGCTATGAGCTCTGATTGGTTACTATGGGCTCTGATTGGTTGCTATGAGCTCTGATTGGTTGCTATGGGCTCTGATTGGTCCCTAAGGGCTCTGATCGGTTGCTATGGGTGCTGACTGGTTGCTATGAGCTCTGATTGGGTGCTATGAGCTCTGATTGGTTATTATGAGCTCTGATTGATTTCTATGGGCTCTGATTGGTTGCTATGGGTGCTGACTGGTTGATATGAGCTCTGATTGGTTGCTATGGTCTCTGACTGGTTGCTATGAGCTCTAATTGGTTGCTATGGGCTCTGCTTGGTTGCTATGAGCTCTAATTGGTTTCTATGAGCTCTGACTGGTTGCTTTGGGATCTGATTGGTTACTATGAGCTCTGATTGGTTGCTATGGGCAACAAAGACAATCTTACTGCTAGACAGTTTTCATGCATAAGTGTCAGTAGGCCGGAATCCCTTAGGAAACAGTATAAATTGATCCTGACGGCGCCGGAGCTAATGACTTGTACAAGGCAAACGTAATCCCAATTGGTTGCCCAAGAAACCGGACACGTTTGGTAAATAGGACAAACGTAGTCCAACTGGGACCATGTCTGCCCTGTACTAGTCAATGGCTCCGTGGCCGACCCACCACGGGGTCCGTCAGGATGAATTTTGTACTGCATCCTGACAGATACCAGGGATGGAAGGGGAATACGGGATTTGATTTGTTCACGTCTTGAATGTCACAAGTGTTTTCAAATTTTCATGAAATTTTTATATTTTTAACCAATAAACAAGGGCCGAGCCCAATGGAATATGGGACTAGTGTCAGGGAGATCAGAGCCGGCTGCGGCAGTCAGGGTTAATGGCGCGGTGACATTTATGTAACCAAACTTCCTCATTCTTCTAGTGGCCAACCCCCCCGGAGGAATCCCGATCTTCCTGTACGGTCGCCCATCCTGAGGTTGTGGCTGGTGACCTGTTATTGTCATTTAACCACCAACGGGTTCCAGACTCCTCCTGCAGCGCTCGATCCCCACTATATATACTGCACCTGAGAAGAAGTCTATATGTTATGAGAGCATCCTGAACCCGTAGGTATGGACTATGCACAGTCCAACTTCTCTTCTGTCCTTCTCAGCTCCTGTCCTTCTATGCACAGTATCACTTCTCTCCTCTTCCCCTCGCAGCTCCTGTATTTTACTTCTCCACATTCTTAAAGGGGTTGTCTCACTACATTGATTCATCTCACCTCAGTTCTGTTTTCGTGGTTTCATTTTGAATTTAGGGACGTGTTTAAAGGCCTCTACTAGGCTGCAGCAGAATCCAGGTCTGTAGCTATAGCAACCAGTGCTGGCAGCCTATCAGGAGAGATAGAACAGGTCTGTAACTATAGCAACCAGTGCTGGCAGCCTATCAGGAGAGATTGAACAGGTCTGTAGCTATAGCAACCAGCGCTGTCAGCCTATCAGGAGAGATAGAACAGGTCTGTAGCTATAGCGACCTGAGGAGCTGATGCAGCCCTTACAAGAGGGGATATCTAGGAATAGGTAGGACACTGGTAATAGACACATATTGCAAAGTGACTTGTTTTTGCAAGATCTTTAACATAAAAAGCAGCAATCCTTGTAGTGAGACAACCCCTTTAATGTCTTCTCTTCTTGCGTAGACCATACACTGTACAACTCTCCTGTGCTTAATGTAAATTCTATCTATCTATCTACTGATCTCAAATCTATCTATACATCTTATTTATTTATTTATTTATTATTTATTTATTTATCTATCTGTCTTATGACTATCTATGCATTTAATTTTCTCTATCTCACATCTTTTCTATCTATTTAATATCTATGTCTTTCTATTTATCTATCTCATATGTATTTTATATTTAATATTTATCCTATCTATTCTAACCTCATATTTATCTATCTATCTGTCTCATATCTATCTATCTATCTATATATCTATCTATCTATCTATCTATCTATCTATCTATCTATCTATCCCATACCTATCTCATATCTATCTATACCATACCTATCTATCTATCTATCTATCTATCTATCTATCTATCTATCTATCTATCTATCTATCTATCTATCTATCTATCTATCTATCTATATATCTATATATCTTCTATCCCATATCTATCTATCTTCTATCTCATATCTATCTATCTATCTATCTATCTATCTCATATCTATCTATCTCATATCTATCTATCCCATATCTATCTATCTATCTATCTCATATCTATCTCATATCTATCTATCTATCTACATATCTATCTCATATCTATCTATCTATCTCATATCTATCTATCTATCTATCTATCTCATATCTATCTATCTATCTCATATCTATCTATCTATCTATCTATCTATCTATCTATCTCATATCTATCTATCTATCTATCTCATATCTATCTCATATCTATCTATCTCATATCTATCTATCTATCTATCTCATATCTATCTATCTATCTCATATCTATCTATCTCATATCTATCTATCTATCTATCTATCTATCTATCTATCTCATATCTATCTATCTATCTATCTATCTCATATCTATCTATCTATCTCATATCTATCTCATATCTATCTCTCTCATATCTATCTATCTATCTATCTATCTATCTATCTATCTATCTATCTATCTATCTATCTATCTATCTCATATCTATCTATCTATCTCATATCTATCTCTCTCATATCTATCTATCTATCTATCTATCTATCTCATATCTATCTATCTATCTCATATCTATCTATCTCATATTTATCTATCTATCTATCTCATATCTATCTATCTATCTCATATCTATCTATCTATCTATCTATCTATCTATCTATCTATCTCATATCTATCTATCTCATATCTATTTACCTATCTATGCATCTTATTATTCATTTATATTTATATCTAATATCTATCTTTCTATTTGCTTATCTTATATGTATTTATTATCTATCTCATATCTATCTATCTATCTATCTATCTATCTATCTATCTATCTATCTCATATAATATCTCTCTCATATCTATCTCATACCTATCTATCTATCTCATATAATATCTATCTATCTCATATCTATCTATCTATCTATCTATCTATCTACCTACCTATCTATCTCATATAATATCTATCTATCTCATATCTATCTATCTATCTATCTATCTATCTATCTATCTACCTACCTATCTATCTATCTATCTATCTATCTATCTCATATCTATCTATCTATCTCATATCTATCTATCTATCCCATATATAGGCAGCTATTTGCCAACTGCTGAACAACGTTCCAATCTGGCTCCCTTTCACTTTCACTTCTTTTTACTGGCACATACTGTGCGCCGGAGTATACGCCAGGAAAACATAGCCCTCAATGAAAGCTCTGATTTTTACTGTGTTTGCGGAGTGTACTTCGGTTGCATCACAGCACAGTTGCGCCGAAGTATGACCCGCAAATACATTGTGTGAACCATATGTAACATATCCTTATGTAGAGAGCTCCCCCTAGAGGCGGCAGGGGAAGCATAATTTCTCTCACTTTATCCCTCGTTTTGTTATCTACTTCTCAATAAAATCTCCGTCCTATGAATGGGCGCCGCCTCTGATGTCGTCATGCTCTGATGATTCCAGTAACCAATAGTAGAGATCTATAGGTGGGTTTGGCCATGGAGGGGTGGAGGCTGAGCCCGGATGTTACAGTCGCAGGACGGCACGGTTGGTGCCAGCTCTCTATTTCATCCATAAAAACAACTGGCAGTCCATGATGAGTAAGAGAGCCGGGTTATGTGACCTGTTTACCTCTGTCTATCACCGTGTGTTGTGTACACAGAGCAGTGAAAGTCGTGAGTATCGGTGTTGGCGGGCGGGATGTCGCTAGTGCTTTGTTGCGGTCGTCGGGCACCACATCATTGTGACCGATAGAAACCTTTATATAACATAACACAATATTTGGGTTTATGGTCACCGGCCATAGCAATGCAGCCACACCGCTTCAAGGCACATATCGGGGAGCACTGTTTGGCGGCGCCAGGGGCGGCCATCTTTCTTTTATTTTGCAGCATAGACATAGTGTAGCTATGGGCGGAAGCAGTAGCACTTGCATGGTCCGGTCTGGTAAGTGGCGGTGGGTACAGGTCTTATATGAGGTCACAGTAGCTTCATGATCGGCCCCTAATATAGCAACTGAAAACGAAAGAATAGATTGACTCCAGTATTGTGGGTGTATGTCCTCACCGTGTTGCGTGTGGGCAGGGCAGGGACAAGGTATGTGGGTTCTCCAGGATGATTTAATGTCTACTTTATGGAAAATTCCACCAGATCTGGGCCTTCTTGCACCCCCTTCCTGTTTGGCATAAGCTGGCGCCCCTCAACAGTCGCCTACCTCTGCTTACCTGTCGTCTCTGCCCTGTATATATATAATAAAGTATAATACCCAATTTATATATATATATATATATATATATATATATATATATATATATATATATATATAAATAATTATATAATATATATAATATAGTACAATACAAAGTATATACACGGTATATATGATAAAGTACAATACACAGCATATATAATAGTATAAAATACAAGCATGCAACAAACAAAAATGGCGAACCGGCGCACGTGAATTATTAGTAAATGCCAATGATGAAGGCTGGTATATAGAAAACTTCTAAATTTTATTTCTAAAACAAGGCATTATGGGAAAGGAGCTGGAAAGCTCACTGCGCCCTCTATAGGTTGTAACAAATCCTCAATTTACTTCTGATTCACTGAATCAGAAGTAAATTGAGGATTTGTTACAACCTATAGAGGGCGCAGTGAGCTTTCCAGCTCCTTTCCCATAATGCCTTGTGATATGCAGATGCTTAGTAGTGGGCTAAAAGGCAATCAAAACACTACACACCTTAACTGTTGCTCTCCATAAGGAGAGATGTACCCCATTTCTAAAACAGTAAGGATATTATCCTAAACTGATTAAAAACATACATAGACCTAACGCGTTTCGCGCTCCAACTTCGCGCTTCATCAGAGGTAATATAAAACTTTTTTCCACATCTCATTTATAACACAAAGTATGTCCCAATAAGCTCTTGATTACGTCAATCACTTCATTAACAACAAAATCTCATTGGATCAGAAAACTGTCAATCAAAGGCATCTTAAGATTAACTCTCCAAGTGCTAAAAAAAAAAAAAGGGAAACCTTGAATACATAAAATACATCATACATTTCCCATATAGAATCTATTCTCATATTTTTTGTTGTTAATAATCCTATTTAACTTAGTTAAATAAAAAAAATAGATTCTATAAGGGAAATGTATGATGTATTTTATGTATTCAAGGTTTCTCCTTTTTTTTTTTTTTTCTTCGGCACTTGGAGAGTGTGTATGATTGTTGTGCCTCTACAATATGAGCACAACCACTTCAGATGAGAATCTCCACCTTTTTTATTAATATATTTGAGACGTATTTCACTATTGTGCGCCCCCTTTTTTCTTTTTTGGCTATAGTATAAAATACAATATATATAATATAGTACAATACACAGTATATGTGATATAATACAATACACAGTATATATATATATGTATATATATATTAATACAAAATACAGTATATATAATACGGTACAATACACAGTATATGTATACTAGTACAAAATAAAGTATAAATAGTACAGTACAATACACAGTATATATAATAGTATAAAATACAGTATATATGATATAGTACAATACACAGTGTATATATATATATATATATATATATACTAGTACATAATACTGTATATATGATATAGTGCAAAATACTTTATATATGATATAGTACAATACACAGTGTATATAATAGTACAAAATCATACCTGTTGACCTCAGTAGAAAATTTGCATTGTAGTCCATAAAACGTGCATTTTCTCAGTCAGTTTTTCAGAGAAAAAAAAACTTAGAGCATGTTTTATTATTGAAGTCAATGGGGATCGTTAAACTACTCATATAAATATTTGTATGTAGTTTTGGACAGGGATCCGCACCCAAAACCCCATAGAAATGAATGAGACTCATTTTCTGACTATAAATCCCTCTGAATCCACCGTAAAACAAACTACCAAAATCCCCATGAAATACTCCTTGAAAACCACATCGACCAATGTGGCTTTCAATGGTAGAATCCATTGAGAATCAAATGAGTAACTTTTACTCGTCGTATGGACTCAGGAATAGAGCAAACTGCAAGACTGACACAAGGCCGAACAGGAGCAATTTAGGACTAAGACAAACAGGGCTCTAACAAACTGGAAATGGATAACCAACCAAATCAGGACTGAATGCAACAAGCTCACAGGACACAATCTCTCGGCTACCAGTATAGACAGCAACCAGCCACAAAGTGAAACTCTGCTTTATAGAGGACTAGCAAGCAACCATTCCCAAATAATCAAACTCACATGTGCATGGTCAGCAGAAAGTCCAAATAATTGTTTGAGGCAGATGCAGAGCAACAGCCTCCTCTGATCTAGTAAGCAGGATTGGATGAAATGGATGGAGAATTCCTACCACTCATAACAGTAAGAAGGAGTTTGAATGAAGAGGTGGTCAGGCAGGTGAGCTGCAGATCCATTCAAAATATATAGGACTGATAAACATAGTCGATCACCACCAAACCGAACCCCACCCTATTTAAACCCTCATTGTGGTCATAGTAGTCATCGGTTGGGGTTACTCAGGTGCTTCCTGGCTCGTAGGATGGACACTCAGTAACATTTATTACATGTGAGTGATATTTCTCCATAAAACATTCCAGGACTTGATGAGGTTTTACCGGAGCTGCCTCTCCCTGTGCAAGAAACAAGACCCGACCGCCGAGCATGGCCGGCTGATCATCCTCTGGACCACAGTCCAACAATCACATCCCCAGGTGAAGACCAATGTGGTCCCTTGTCTTGTGTCAGGTCTACCTTAAAAGGAACACTGTATCTTAGTGTCAACACAAAATGCAACCCCCACCTAGCACCCCATAACCTCAACACCTAATTCCCCATAGTAATCTCATCTCCACCTATAACTCCATAACCTCTCCACCTAATTCCCCATAGTCCTCTCACCTCTACCTATCACTCCACCTATCACCCCATAGCCTCTCCACCTATTACCCCATAGTAATCTCCCCTCCACCTATCACTCCACCTATCACCCCATAACCTCTCCACCTAATACCCCATAGTCCTCTCACCTCTACTTATCACTCCACCTATCACCCCATAACCTTCCCACCTATTACCCCATAGTCCTCTCACCTCCAGCTATCATTCCACCTATCACTCCACCTATCACTCCATAACCTCTCCACCTAATTCCCCATAGTCCTCTCACCTCCACCTATCACTCCATAACCTCTACACCTAATTCCCGATAGTAATCTCACCTCCACCTATCACCCCATAACCTCTACACCTAATTCCCGATAGTAATCTCATCTCCACCTATCACCCCATAACCTCTCCACCTAATGCTCCATATTCCTCTCACCTCTACATATCACTCCACCTATTACCCCATATCCTCTCCACCTAATACCCCACTGTCAACTCACCTCCACCTATCACTCCACCTATCACCCCATAGCATCTCCACCTAATACCCCACCATCATCTCACCTCTACCTATCACTCCATAGCCTCTCCACCTTATACCCCATAGTCCTCTCACTTCCACCTATCACTCCACCTATCACCCCATAACCTCTTCACCTAATACCCCATAGTTCTCTCACCTGTACCTATCACTCCACCTATCACTCCATAACCTCTTCACCTAATACCCCATAGTAATCTCCCCTCCACCTATCACTCCACCTATCACTCCACCTATCATCCCATAACCTCTCCACCTAATTCCTGATAGTAATCTCATCTCCACCTATCACTCCATAACCTCTCCACCTAATACCCTATTGTCCTCTCACCTCCACCTATCACGCCACCTATCACCCCATAACCTCTCCACCTAATACCCCATAGTAATCTCCCCTCCACCTACCACTCCACCTATCACCCCATAACCTCTCCACCTAATACCCCCTAGTCCTCTCACCTCCATCTATCATTCCACCTATCACCCCATAGCCTCTCCACCTAATACTCCATAGTCCTCTCACCTCTATCTCATCACTCCCTACCTATCACCCCATAACCTCTCCACCTTATACCCCATAGTCCTCTCATCTCTACCTATCTCTCCACCTATAAACCCATAGTCCTCCCATCTCTACCTATCACTCCACCTATCACCCCATAACGTCCCACCTACACCTATCACCCATAACCTCCCCACCTATCACCCCATAAACTCCCCACTTACACCTATCAGAGAGAGAGAGAGACATTACCCATGTGTGGGCTCCAGTTGACCAATTACTTTTTTCCCTCAGGAAAACACCATGTAAGCCACCAACATAGTGAGAGAAGAAGCAGGGACAGTGGCCGATTGCATGTGCAGGGAATCAGAGGACCCACCAGGTCACGTCAGGTTTGGACACCAGGTGGGTAACCTTATAAGAGACACCTATAGTAACAGACAAGACCCCAACTGGTTAATCAGTGCTAATACCTGCTCGTTCCATAATGTCCACCAAAGGCTACTCAAAAAGTGCAATGCAAACTGTTGGTGTGCTTGCTTTTCAGGGTCAAGGAATATTCTGGGAAGATTATCACGCCCGATCCAGGAAACAAATTACAACACTATAGACATTCGGCGGCCGAGGTCCGTAACAATGGTCAATGATTAGTGGGTACAAGGCAAAGAATGAAGACGAAAGAGTTAAAAGATTGGGAAGTTCCAGCTAAGAGAACAATGGATTCCATTCAGTACCAGTCTTATTGTATTCTGTATTTATGTAGCACCAACATATTCTGTAGCACCGTACAGCCAATCACTGTTCTACAGACTTGTTGAGGGTCTCGGAACATTGACTTATAGACTATGGTTACCACATATCGATGCTGGAGTGTGGTGCCCAGAGTGGACATATCAATGTCACACCATGTACAATCCTAACGGTACATATTGATGTGAATCTTCACAATGTCACAGTGATGATACAGCACTGGAAATCAGAAGACTCTGCTGGTAGTCCAGCCTTAGGCCTCAGGCCTGTAACTTCAACCATTCATGGATCTTCTCTATTTTAGTTTCAACTCCAACTTGGTACAATTAAGAGTAGAAGAACCTTCTATGATGAAGAAGACCAAACCACCTAAGGAACCTGGGCAACAAACCAGAGACAAAGTGTCTCTTAAAGGTAGTAGTGCCAGTGAGGAGCAGAGAAGGGACCTTCGCAGTTGGTGGCCATCTGGCAGCCACCATTGTTACGTTCATGGTAGCTCCTCCCTACTATAAGCAATGGTGAGATGCAGTCAATTCTCCCTGGTTGGTGAGACCTCAGCTAGTCCACCAAAGTGAAGAGAAATAGTGCCCCAAACTGGTCTTGTAAGTGTTCCTGGTGCCATCTATATAGTGCAGTTCTAGGCTGTTGGCTACTGCCCTTGTTAGTGGGTCAGTTCTCCCCTGTCGAACTGGCCCACAGGGGAGAAGAAGAAACCCCCAGTGGGCCCAGAACAAAGTGGTCTACTGATAATAGCGGGCCTGGGGCTGCTTTTCTTAGGGAGAAAGGCAGAGAAAGAGAGGCAGAAAGCAAGAGACGTGCAGTATGTGCAGTAGCGGTAGAATGGGCCCCAAGAATCAATTCCATTGGTGGGCCCCAAGAATGAACGCCACTGGTAGGCCCCAAGAATGAACTCCACTGGTAAGCCTCAAGAATAAACTCCACTGGTGGGTCCCAAGAATGAACGGCACTGGTGGACCCCAGGAATCAACTGCACTGGTGAGCCCCAGGAATCAACTGCACTGGTGAGCCCAGGAATCAACTGCACTGGTGAGCCCCAAGAATCAACTGTACTGGTGGGTCCCAGAATCAATTACACTGGTAAACCCCAAGAACTAACTCCATTGTTTTGCCCCAAGAATGAACGCCACTTGTGGGACCAAGAACCAGCTGTACTGATGGGCCCCAAGATTTAACTTCAAGAAAGAACCTCACATTTGAGCCCCAAGAACAAACTTCACTGGTGATCTCCAAGAATCAACTTCACTGATGCACCCCAAGAATCAACTCCACTGGTGGCCCCAAGAATTAACTACACTATTGGGACCTTAGAATTAACTTCACTGGTGGGCCCCAAACATCAACTCTACTGGTGGGTATCAAAAATTGACTCCACTGGTGGTCCCAAGAATGAACTCCACTGGTGGGCCCCAAGAATCATCTCTACCGATGGGCCCGTAAAATCAAGTCCGCTTATGGACCCCTTACAATCAACTCCGGTGATGGACCCCAAGAACTAACTTGGTGGATCCCTGGTGGATTCCAGCCTGACACTGAAGGCAGGAGGAACCTGTAGCTGGAATCAAATTCCCACCCTTGGTTACACGCACTCAGCCTTGACTTACTGTTTTTACCACCTCTGTATCTACGACCCCTAACTTTAGGCCGAGTTTATTTGTTTTCAATTAGAATATACTGTGAAACAAAGAGAATATTTTTTGCAATGTGGATTTCAAATCTGCTGTGTGTGTAAAAAAAAAATCATCAAATGGGTTTAATCTGCATTCAAAATCTATTCAATCAAAAGTGAATTCTGTGCATGACTCGGGTTTCTGTTATGAATTATTATGGTACATATTTCAGTCAGAAGAGTATCCCATGTGTATATACACTTAGACTTATCTAATATTCCTCACTGTATTGTTGTTATATTTTTATGTTTCTTTGCAGTTATTGTTTTATTCTCTGTGATCTTTACATTTAGATTTGTTTGTACATATTAGGATTATTTTGTTACTGGATATTTTTTTTCTTTGTTTCTTAATTATTTATGTCATTAAAGAGAATCTGCCGTCATCTCCATGTATTTTCTTTTATCCCGCTGTGCTTGTCTTCATGATTGGTCTAAGAAGTTTTTCATTTCGGCTTTGTGCCATAATTGTAAACCTTTAAAATCAAGAATTTGGGAGATTTAAGTCCCATCTCCAACCCCCTTAAAACCCCGAAATGCTCAGAAGCACTGGTTTTTATACAAACTCTGCCTCTTTTGTATTCCAGTTTCAGGAAGACTCCTGGAAGACCGGTCACACTTGGAAATTATGCTTTGTATTTATCCTCAGTTCTCAAGCTTATTTATGCTATAATTCTCTAAAAATATGTTCCCCCATAATTGTTACGGGTCTTTTACCCTAAGACCCTGTTTTCAGGTATCAGGACTCTTTAATTCACTGTTGGGTTGGCTGAGAACTGAAGCTCTTGGGTCCCAATGTAAAATTTGCAGTAGCCCCATCCCCTCCATGTGCTGTTGTCTTTTTACATGGAAAATTGGCCTCAGGGCACCTTTGGGCATCAGTGTCATGGCGTGACTTCTACATGATACTTAGCACACAGCTGATCATTAGCTTTTAGGGGCCTATGTTATTAGAGCCATTAGAGTGGTCTTGCAAAATTTACTGGGCCGTCTTTTTGAATAATTGAGAGGTTCATGGTTAGGAAATATATGATACCTTGTATAAAATCTTTTTAAAAAAAGGAACTGCAAAAAGAATAGGAAAGGTCTAGGTTACCCAAATATAGGACAAAACATTATAAATTTAATATAATATCCATTGATCTTTGTTACTCGAACTAAAGGAATGGTAAGTGTGCCCATAGTGGTACCACAAACTGCTGAAGAGAAGGAACACTTGATTACAATTTTTACAGACATGCATTACCTATAGGGATAGCCATGTAATAATTAACCTCTGTTACCGTATTTCAGGGGTGATAAGTGCACACATAGCGGTACTATAACCTGCTGACAAGAAAACACCTGATTACAACAATTCTAGCAGACATGTAATATCTTTTGGGATGGTTAATCATGTAGTCATTGATCTTTGTCACTGTAAGGGTGATAAGCACACCCATAGCAGTACCTCAACTTGATGAAGAGAAGACATCTGATTATAAAAATTCTTACAGACATATATTATATATAGGGATAGTTATTCATGTATTCATTTACCTTTGTTACTGTACGTAAAGGGGTGATGAGAGTATCCATAATGGTGCCACAACCTGCTGAAGGGAAGACACCTGGTTACAAAAATTCTTAAAAAAAATGTAATATCTTTTGGGATGCTTAATCATGTAGTCATTGATCTTTGTTACTGTAAGGAGTGATAGGCACACCCATAGCAGTACCTCAACTTGCCTAAGAGAAGACACCTGATTAAAACAATTCTTACAGGTATATACTATTTATAGGGATAGTTATTCATGTAATCATCAACCTTTGTTATTGTACATAAAGGGGTGATGTGCATATCCATTGCGGTGCCACAACCTGCTGAATAGAAGACACCTGATTACAACAATTCTTACAGGCGTGTAATATCTGTTGGGGTGGTTAGTTATGTAATAATTGATTTTTGTTACTGTAAGGGAGGATGAGCATTCCCATAGCGGTGCCACAACCTCCTGTAGAGAAGTCACCTGATTACAACAATTCTTACAGAAGTGTAATATCTGTTGGGATAGTCATGTAGTCATTGATCTTTGTTACTGTAAGTAAAGGAATGATGAGAGTACCCATAGCAGTACCACAACCTGCTGAAGAGAACACACCAGATTACAATAATTCTAACAGATGTGTAATATATGTTGGGATGGTTAATCATGCAGCCATTGATCTTAATTTTTATAAATTAAGGGGTGATAAGCGCACCCATAGCGGTGCCACAACCTGCTGAAGAGAATACACCTGATTACATCAAGTCTTACAGAAGTGTTATATCTGTTGGAGTGGTTAGTCATGTAGCCATTGATCTTTGTTGCTGTAAATAAAGGGGTGATGAGCATACCCATAGCCGTGCCACAACTGGATGACATGCACTGTCCAACACAACATTGATGTAAATAGACAAAGTAATGTTTTATTTCCTCTATGGTGGCACGGAAGGGAAACTAAACACATACTGCTAGGTATACTCATAGATCCCCGCTAATCACTGGGGATCCCAGTAAGGGAAAACTTTGTAATAAAACTATATTGTGAAATAGAACCCAATAGAAAAAAAATATATAAAAAACGTACACACAAATTTTATTTCAATTCTAAAAAATATTTTTATTGAATAAGTAAAAAAAAAAAAAAAGTGATAGAAGTACTACCAGAAAAAATAGACGTGGGCACAATAGCAATGAAAGAAATAGATTAAAGATCAAATAAGTGCATCTCTAGTATTAATAAACTATGATCAGTGCTTACAACATAAGTAAAAGTGCAAGTGCATCAAATACCAGCCAATATAATGGTAAATTCATACTCTACGTCACCAAATCATATAGATAGCATAAATACAATCTGGGCACAAAGCATTAAGGTGAAACGTGTGTCAGGAGTGGCTGTGGGTACCCAGCAATGTAAATGAATCATTTGTTGACTTGCACTTTATTCATTCTTTATTTATTTTATTTATGCTATCTATATGATTTGGGGATGTAGTTTATGAATTTACCATTGTATTGGCTGCTGTTTGATGCACTTGCACTTAAGTTGTAAGCACTGATCATGGTTTATCAATACTAGAGATGCACTTATTTGATCTTTCATTTATTTCTATCATTGCTATTGTGCCCACATCTATTTTTCCGGTAGTACTTCCATCATTGTGTTTTTTAACTTATTTAATAAAATTATTTTTTACAAATTATTTTTAAATAGAATGTGTGAATACTTTTTGTAAAAATATTTTTCTGATCTAGCATTTTTTTTCCATTGGGTTCAAATTGTGTAAATATGCTGATGCTCTTATTATTATCTTTTGAAAACATTCTTTTGGGTATTTTATACTGTCAAGTAACTCTTCTTACACATAGGAATTGTCCTAAGTGAAGAACCCCTTTAACTTCACTCGAAAAGATATTTTTACACACAACACACTCAAAGGGACAGTGTAGTTCAGAAATAACCAGGACCCTCTTCAGTGTGTAAGTGCGAGAGGCTCGAGGGGAAATTTTTACATTTAAAAAATAAAGGTTAAATAAAACATAATATAGAAAAATGTTCCATCCTATATAAAAATGCCTGAAAGTAAATATATTTTAGTGTGCTAGATAGCATAGTAGGTTTCACAAATGTTGTTCAATACAGTGGGCTGATAACCGTACCCATTGCGGTTCCACAACCCTGGTGAACAGAAAACCTATGAGGTTTATTGAGGAAAGAAAATTCTCTCTCACATTTGCAATTTCTAACTTTATTTCACAGCTATTATCTATTTTTTTTCTCTATTCTTTATGTATTTATGTTATATCCATTTATCTAATTTTTATTTATGTATCTATTTATCTATCTACCTATCTCATGTCTATCTATCTATCTATCTATCTTATATCTATCTCATATCTATATCATATCTATCTCATATCTATCTACCTATCTTATATCTATCTCATATCTCTCATACCTATTTCATATCTATCTATCTATCTATCTATCTATCTATCTCATATCTATCTACCTATCTTATATCTATCTCATACCTATTTCATATCTATCTATCTATCTCATATCTATCTCCTATCTATCTATCTCCTATCTATCTATCTCATATCTATCTATCTATCTATCTATCTATCTATCTCCTATCTATCTATCTATCTATCTATCTATCTATCTATCTATCTCCTATCTATCTATCTCATATCTATCTATCTATCTATCTATCTGTCTAGAGAAAAACAGGATCTTATGGCGCTCAGTGCTATTATCAGTGACAAGAGATTACCGAGGAAAATAAATAATTTTTAAAAGAAAACTTTTATTATGAAGCTCGGTTTAACCGACGCTTCTAACAATAAAAAATATCTAACCCAACACTACCAATAATAAGACATATAGTCTAGCTCAATGTGTTTCACGCTTAAATCAGCGCTTCCTCAGGGGTGAAGAGTGATTCCAAACTGAGCCTTTAAATATGAGGACCTGTGTATGCTCGATCTGTATCTATCTGTCTATCTATCTATCTATCTATCTATCTATCTATCTATCTATCTATCTATCTGTCTATCCCACATCTATCTATCTCATATCTATCTATCTATCTATCTATCTATCTATCTATCTATCTATCTATCTATCTGTCTATCCCACATCTATCTCTCTATCCCATATCTATCCATCTATCTATATATCTATCTATCTCATATCTATCTATTTATCTATCTATCCCATATCTATCTACCTAGTATCTATCTAGCTATCCACCCATCCATCTTATATCTATCAATCTTTCTACCAATCTCATATCCATTTTTCTATCTAATATCTATTCCATCCATCTATCTCATATCTCTCTCATATATTTTGATAAATCTATTTACCTTTCTTATATCTATCTATATAATATCTATGTTTATAATATCTATCTCTATATCTTATACATGAACCGTGTATCTCTCTATGTTGTTACACTAATTTTCCTTCAAAATTCATCCACTGAACTACAAAAAGAAATTTTAATAGAACCAAAACCAATAAGTAGTAAAATACACAGGACACATGATAAAGTGCAGCTTTATTTATTATGGTTCCCTGACATTTCCTGATAGAGAAGCCCCTAGTAGCCTCAGTCCCCCTGATATTTAGTGATGGTGCTCGGGGTAGGGGAGGGGGTTTCTTGCCCTTCTACTTTCCCAGTACATTCAATTCCATAACCTGTAGGGATACAAACATTCCTCAAGAGGGCGATGTAACACCATTAAAACATACCGTGTTCTCCGCCTGCTACAATTCATAGAAATTCCTTATAAAATAAATACTATTGACCTAATTACAATGTGTACATACGATGTCACGAGAGGTATCAGAGACACGTCTGAGCTTCCTTCCGATTACCAGCATCAAAAACACTTAGATGGCGCAACAGATGTGTAAGGCCTCGTTCACACGGCTTATTCTGCCGCGGATTGGCGCCGTACTTCGCGCCGGATTTGCGCTGCAGTACGGCGCCAATCCGCGGCAGCAATTACGGTAATCCACTGCTCTCATAGAGAACAGTGGAATCCGTCGCTCCTCCCCGCTCGGCAAATCCGCCGCGGGGGGAGAAAGTGATATGCACATTATCCAGGCGCAATACGCGCCGTGGATAATGCAAGTCTATGGGGCCGGGAGCGGTGCCCCCGCCGCGCTCCGGCCCCGCCCCCGTCCCGCCCCTTATTCACGGCGGATTTGTGCGCTCAATACGGCGCACAAATCCGTCGGGAATAAGCCGTGTGAACACGGCCTTACAGTGTCGTTCGGTTACTTGTTTGCAGACTTGGGGAAGATGAAAGCAGGGAGGTTGGAGTCCAAATAAGTCCAAGCAACACCCTCTTTAGCTTTAAAAGGGATCTATTCTGTGCTCAATGTCGCCCCCTGCTCAATAATTTGCATGAACAGTAAAGTAAAAGAATGGAAGAGAATTTACAAGTGCCCGCAGCACATGTCTGGTCATTGGACTCAGCTCTTGGTCTGTTAAACTAAGATGAACTACAGTAATACTGCCCCCTAAAGGGAATAAACAATGAAGTTTATAACATAAATTAATCTTCTTTGTGTCTTGTGGATCCCAAAGTCATGAAACCTTTAGTATCCTGCAAGAAGGGACCTATTATTAGCAATGTTGGACTCCATCAGTTGTTTTTATTCTTGGTTCCACCAGTGGAGTTGATTCTTGGGGTCACCAGTTGAGATGATTCTTGGGGCCACCAGTGGAGATGATTCTTGGTTCCACCAGTGGAGTTGATTCTTGGGGTCACCAGTTTAGATGATTCTTGGGGCCACCAGTGGAGTTGATTATTGGGGCCACCAGTGGAGTTGATTCTTGGGCGCCACCAGTGGAGTTGATTCTTGGGGCCACCAGTGGAGGTGATTCTTGGGGCCCACCACTGGAGATGATTCTTGGGGTCACCAGTTGAGATGATTCTTGGGGCCACCAGTGGAGATGATTCTTGGTTCCACCAGTGGAGTTGATTCTTGGGGTCACCAGTTGAGATGATTCTTGGAGCCACCAGTGGAGTTGATTTTGGGCCCACCAGTGGAGTTGATTCTTGGGGCCCACCAGTGGAGTTGATTCTTGGCGCCCACCAGTGGAGTTGATTCCTGGGGCCCATCAGTGGAGTTGATTCTTGGGGCCAACAATGGAGATGATTCTTGGGGACACCAGTGAGGATGATTATTGTGGGCCACCACTGGAGTTGATTCCTGGGGCCCACCAGTGGAGATGATTCTTGGGGCCACCAATGGAGATGATTCTTGGGGCCACCAGTGGAGTTGATTCTTGGGCGCCACCAGTGGAGGTGATTCTTGGGGCCACCAGTGGAGGTGATTCTTGGGGCCCACCACTGGAGATGATTCTTGGGGTCACCAGTTGAGATGATTCTTGGGTTCACCAGTTGAGATGATTCTTGGGGCCACCAGTGGAGTTGATTCTTGGGCGCCACCAGTGGAGTTGATTCTTGGGGCCCACCAGTGGAGTTGATTCTTGGCGCCCACCAGTGGAGTTGATTCCTGGGGCCCATCAGTGGAGTTGATTCTTGGGGCCAACAATGGAGATGATTCTTGGGGCCACCAGTGAGGATGATTCTTGTGGGCCACCACTGGAGTTGATTCCTGGGGCCCACCAGTGGAGATGATTCTTGGGGCCACCAATGGAGATGATTCTTGGGGCCACCAGTGGAGTTGATTCTTGGCGCCCTCCAGTGGAGCTGATTCTTGGTTCTGATTCTTGGGGCCCACCAGTGGAGTTGATTCTTGGGGCCACCAGTGGAGTTGATTTTTGGGACCTACCAGTGGAGTTGATTCATAGGGCCTACCAGTAGAGGTGATTCTTGAGGCCCACCAATGGAGGTGATACTTGAGACTCACAAGTGGAGTTAATACTTGAGGCCAACCAGTGGAGTTGATGCTTGGGGCCCACCCTACTGTACATGACTGCACATGTGTATTTCTTTCTGCATCTCTTTCTCTGCCTTTTTTCCCTAAAAAGCAGCCCCTAAACCTGCTATTCCCAGGTACCTCCCATGCCCAGGGCCTACAGTGACCAGTCCAAGCCTGAGTGTTAGGAGGCTTGAGTGAAGGACATGCTGATGATGTTCTCCAGGACTTCCACCGGAGGATGAATGACATTACAAGCGTAAGCAATGGTCATGTCCAAACCATCCACAAACCCAACATCCAACCCATGAAAGATGTCCCTGAGCAGCAGATACTGGACGTATCCATGAAAGTCACTGAACCTCTCCATGTCGATGTCCATGTCCCGAGCGTTCTCCTCTCCGATGATCACCTTTGCTCTGGGGCTGCGGATGAGGAGCCTCTCGTCATCGCTGCGGACATACATTGATGGCCGACCTGATGAAGACTCTTAGTGGAAACGGCCTGAAGTGTTGTCCTAAGGTGAGGACTAGGATGGTGTTTTCTCCTCCTCCGACCTGGTCGATCTGTCGGGCCATGTATGCATCCTCCTTGATGGAGTAGAAAGTTTTACTGACAAATGGAAAAGTATGTTTCTTCCACTGGATGTAGATAAACTTCTCCTGGTTTAGTGCTAGAAGAGTCTTCTGCCAGGATTGCATCTCATCTTCTGTGTGGTTGAAATAGTCCACGACTGGAACAAAACACATAAGAAGAAAATGATAGATGAGATAGATAGATAGAGAGATAGATAGATAGATAGATAGATAGATAGATAGATAGATGGAAAGATAGATAAATAGATAGATAGATAGATGGAAAGATAGATAAATAGATAGAAAGATATGAGATAGATGGATAGATAGATAGATAGATAGATAGATGGAAAGATAGATAAATAGATAGATATGACATAGATATATATGAGAAAGATAGATAGATAAATATGAGATAGATAGATATGAGATGGAATGATAGATATGAGATAGATAAATAGATAGATAGATAGATATGAGATGGAATGATAGATATGAGATAGATAGAATAGATAGATAGTTTAAAAGATAGATAGATAGATATGGGATAGATAGATAGATATGAGCTAGATAGATAGGTATGAACTAGCTAGATAGATAGACAGATAGATAGATAGATAGATAGATAGATAGATAGATAGATAGATAGATAGGAGATAGTTACATAGATAGATAGATAGATAGATAGATAGATAGATAGATAGGAGATAGTTAGATAGATAGATAGATAGATAGATAGATAGAGATGAGATTGAAGGATAGATATGAGATAGATAGATAGATAGATAGATAGATAGATAGATATGAGATAGATAGATATGGGATAGATAGATAGATAGATAGATAGATAGATGATAATAGAAAAAGATAGATAGATAGATATATAGATTTATATATAGATAGATAGATAGATAGATAGGAGACAGTTAGATAGATAGATATGAGATAGATATGGGATAGATAAATAGAAAGATATTAGATAGATAAGATAGATAAATAGATGGATAGATATGAGATAGATAGATAGATAGATAGATAGATATGAGATAGAGAGATATGGGATAGATAGATATGAGATAGATAGATAGATATGAGATAGATAGATAGATAGATAGATAGATAGATAGATATAGATAGAAAAGATAGGATAGGATAAAAAGATAGATAGATAGATAGACTAGATAGTAATATGAGTTTGATAGATAGATAGAATAGATAGATAGATTGGATAATAGATAAAAATAAAATAGATAGATAGATGGGATAGATATGAGATAGATAGATAGATAGATAGATATGAGATAGACAGATAGATAGATAGATAGATAGATAGACAGATAGATAAATATATGATAGATAGATAGATAGATAGATAGATAGATAGATAGATAGATAGATAGATAAATAGGAGATATACAGGTAGATCAGTGCTCACATTTTAGGTTCTCAGCAAAGTGCCGTATATACTGCCGCACTGTGGAGTCTCCCATTAGGAAGAGCTTTTTCCCCTTCAGGAAATCCCTCAGTTTGTCACTTTTGGTGAATGGTGACATCTGGCAGTGGACGGGATACCACACGTTGTGATGGAAGTATCCGCTGGGGATCGGGTGATAGGACCCCCGGCCGCATTTCTTCGTCAGTAACAATTGTTTTTCTATGGAAGAAATGAATAAATCTTGATCTGCATTCATACAACTGATGATCTTGGTCCCTCTGTGCCCATTGGAGGCCACTAGGCATCCCTAAAATATATCACAGTAATAAGGGGCCACACGATGCCCGCAGCGAAGTCTATGTCACTGATATATGATAGTCATTTGCAAAGCTCTTTTGCCATTCCCCCTTCCTACAGAAATGCAACCCTAAAAGGGGGACTCCTACACCAGAGTCAAAAGCTAGGTGTCCCTTTACTTACAGCACAGATTCTGCTTTCCACCTTAACCCCTGATCTAATACCCAGCACAGGTAGAGAAGCTTGTTGGTGCCCCTGGCATACAATGCACAAGACACTTGACCCCCCCCCCCTCCCTTTCCTTAATGGTACCCCAGCCTCAGGATGACCCCTGACCCTCATACAGCTGGCATTGTGCAGTGGTCCCTATCTGTCACATATACTTACCGTCACAATTGAGGACAGTGACTGGTTTTAAAGCCTTAGAAATTTCCAAGCCAATATTTGACCTAAAAGAGAAATCAATGGAAAGTAACAACGTAACAAACATAAAAGTAGGTTCCACAGACTATGGATACAAGACCTAGAGCTACATTTTTAGATGTAAAAATATAAAAGGTTTTAGTGACCAGGATTCTGGAGAAGGGTCTGGAGACATTTCTAGATAAAAATAAAGAACAGGTTATATTTGACCAGAAATTTTGGAGAAGGGTCTGGATATATATTTCTAGATGTTAATAATAAACAAGTTAAAAGTGACCAGATTCTGGAGAAGGGTCTGGATACATTTCTAGATGTAATAATATAACAAGTTATAGTGACCGGGATTCTGGAGAAGGGTCTGGATAACATTTCTAGAATGTAAATAATATAAACAAGTTATAGTGACCAGATTCTGGGAGAAGGGTCCCGGATACATTTCTAGATGTAATAATATAAAAAATTATAGTGACCAGGGTTCTGGAGAAGGGTCTGGATACATTTCTAGATGTAATAATCAACCATTTTTTTATAGTGACCAGGGGGGAATTTGGGGAAGGGTCTGGATACATTTCTAGATTTTAAAAATATAACAAGTTATAGTGACCGGGATTCTGGAGAAGGGTCCCGGATACATTTCTAGATGTAATAATAGAACAAGTTATAGTGACCGGGATTCTGGGAAGGGTCTGGATACATTTTCTAGATGTAAAAAATATAACAAAGTTATAGTGACCGGGATTCTGGAGAAGGGTCTGGGTACATTTCTAGATGTAATAATATAACAAGTTATAGTGATCGGGATTCTGGAAAAGGGTCTGGATACATTGCTTGATGTAATAAGTTATAACAAGTTATAGTGACCGGATTCTGGAGAAGGTCTGGAAACATTTCTAGATGTAATAATATAACAAGTTTTTAGTGCCGGGGTTCTGGAGAAGGGTCTGGATACATTTTCTAGATGTAATAATAGAAAAAGTTATAGTGACCGGGATTCCGGAGAAGGGTCGGATACATTTCTAGATGTAATAATATAACAGGTTATAGTGGGCCAGGATTCTGGAAAAGGGTCTGGATACATTTCTAGATGTAAAAATAGAACAAGTTAAAGTGATCAGGATTCTGGAGAGGGATCTGGATACATTTTTAGATGTAATAATTTAACAAGCTATAGTGAACGGGATTCTGGAGAAGGGTCTGGATACATTTTCTAGTTGTAAAATATAACAAGTTATAATGACCAGGATTCTGGAGAAGATCTGGATACATTTCTTAATGTAATAATAGAGCAAGTTATAGTGACCAGGATTCTGGAGAAGGTCTGGATACATTCTAGATGTAATGATATAACAAGTTATAATGACCAGGATTCTGGAGAAGGGTCCTGGATACATTCTAGATGTAATAATAGAGCAAGTTATAGTGCCAGGATTCTGGAGAAGGGTCTGGATTACATTTCTAGATGTAAATGTATAACAAGTTTTTAGAGACCAGGATTCTGGAGAACGGTCTGGTACATTTCTAGATGTAATAATATAAGAAGTTATTGTGACCAGGATTCTCTAGAAGGGTCTGGATACATTTCTAGATGTAGTAATAATAGAACAAGTTATAGTGACCAGGATTCTGGAGAAGGGTCAGGATACATTTCTAGATGTAATAATAGAACAAGTTATAGTGACCGGGATTCTGGAGAAGGATCTGGATACATTTCTAGATGTAAAAATAAAAACAAGTTATAGTGACCAGGATTCTGGAGAAGGGTCCCGGATACATTTTAGATGTAATAATCACAAGTTACGGTGTCCAGGATCTGGAGAAGGTCTGGATACATTTCTAGATGTAATAATCACAAGTTATAATGACCAGGATTCTGGAGAAGGGTCTGGATACAGTTCTCGATGTAATAATAGAGCCAGTTATAGTGACCAAGTTCCTGGAGAAGGGTCTGGATACATTTCTAGATGTAATAATATAACAAGTTATAATGACCAGGATTCTGGAGAAGGGTCTGGAGACATTTCTAGATGTAATAATAGAGCAATTTATAGTGACCAGGATTCTGGAGAACGGTCTGGATACATTTCTAGATGTAATAATATAACAAGATATAGCGACCAGGATTCTGGAGAAGAGTCTGGATACATTTCTAGATGTAATAATATAACAAGTTACAGTGATCAGGATTCTTGAGAA
The DNA here is from genome assembly GCA_025379985.1 of Phyllomedusa bahiana. NCBI lineage: Eukaryota > Metazoa > Chordata > Amphibia > Anura > Hylidae > Phyllomedusa > Phyllomedusa bahiana. The sequence goes on from JAODAL010009056.1 coordinate 92,277, forward strand.
GGGTCTGGATACATTTCTAGATGTAATATTAGAACAAGTTATAGTGACTGGGATTCTGGAGAAGGGTCTGGATACATTTCTAGATGTAATAATATAACAAGTTATAGTGACCGGGATTCTGGAGAAGGGTCTGGATACATTTCTGGATGTAATAATATAACAAGGTATAGTGACCGGGATTCTGGAGAAGGGTCAGTGATCCAGGGATTTATTCTGGTCCTCTGGATCAACACTGTAGAATTATAGGCTGAATTGGATGGACGTCTTTGTTTTTCAGCCCTACAAACCTCGTAACTATGTAAAAATGCGCCCTTCCTGAGAGGTCTGTTTCTCACCTAATGTGGAGGGGGTATAAAATTCTAAACAGAATAAAAGTTATAATTAAAAAGTACCGAAAAAAATGAAAAAATATTATCATTATTAAAGAAAAAATTAACAGCCCAAACTGAACTTTTTAGCTCTGCCCCAATGAGCCTGAAACTTTAAATCCCCCGTATATATGTGTGCATGATGCAAAAAGGGACGCAGTTACACAATTTAATTTAGTGTCACTTTTGCTGTTGAAAAAATAAGGAAGTGGGGTAAGCAGGCTGGTCAGGAAGGTGGTAAGCAGGCCGGTCAGGAAGTGGGGTAAGCAGGCTGGTCAGGAAGTGGGGTAAGCAGGCTGGTCAGGAAGTGGGGTAAGCAGGCTGGTCAGGAAGTGGGGTAAGCAGGCTGGTCAGGAAGTGGGGTAAGCAGGCTGGTCAGGAAGGGAGGTAAGCAGGCCGGTCAGGAAGTGGGGTAAGCAGGCTGGTCAGGAAGTGGGGTAAGCAGGCTGGTCAGGAAGTGGGGTAAGCAGGTCGGTCAGGAAGAGGGGTAAGCACGCAGATCAGGAAGTGGGGTAAGAAGGCTGGTCAGGAAGTGGGGTAAGCAGGCCGGTCAGGAAGTGGGGTAAGCAAGCTGGTCAGGAAGTGGGGTAAGCAGGCTGGTCAGGAAGGGAGGTAAGCAGGCAGGTCAGGAAGTGGGGTAAGCAGGCTAGTCAGAAAGGGGTGTAAGCAAGCTGGTCAGGAAGTGGGGTAAGCAGGCAGGTCAGGAAGTGGGGTAAGCAGGCAGGTCAGGAAGTGGGGTAAGCAGGCTGGTCAGGAAGTGGGGTAAGCAGGCAGGTCAGGAAGTGGGGTAAGCAGGCTGGTCAGGAAGTGGGGTAAGCAAGCTGGTCAGGAAGGTGGTAAGCAGGCTGGTCAGGAAGTGGGGTAAGCAGGCTGGTCAGGAAGTGGGGTAAGCAGGCTGGTCAGGAAGTGGGGTAAGCAGGCAGGTCAGGAAGTGGGGTAAGCAGGCTGGTCAGGAAGTGGGGTAAGCAAGCTGGTCAGGAAGGTGGTAAGCAGGCTAGTCAGGAAGGTGGTAAGCAGGCTGGTCAGGAAGTGGGGTAAGCAGGCTGGTCAGGAAGTGGGGTAAGTGGGCTAGTCAGGAAGTGGGGTAAGCAGGCAGGTCAGGAAGTGGGGTAAGCAGGCTGGTCAGGAAGTGGGGTAAGCAGGCAGGTCAGGAAGTGGGGTAAGCAAGCTGGTCAGGAAGGTGGTAAGCAGGCTAGTCAGGAAGGTGGTAAGCAGGCTGGTCAGGAAGGTGGTAAGCAGGCTAGTCAGGAAGGTGGTAAGCAGGCTGGTCAGGAAGTGGGGTAAGCAGGCAGGTCAGGAAGTGGGGTAAGTGGGCCGGTCAGGAAGTGGGGTAAGCAAGCTGGTCAGGAAGTGGGGTAAGCAGGCAGGTCAGGAAGTGGGGTAAGCAGGCTGGTCAGGAAGTGGGGTAAGCAGGCTGGTCAGGAAGGAGGGTAAGCAGGCAGGTCAGGAAGGAGGGTAAGCAGGCCGGTCAGGAAGGAGGGTAAGCAGGCCGGTCAGGAAGGGGGGTAAGCAGGCTGGTGAGGAAGGAGGGTAAGCAGGCCGGTCAGGAAGGGGGGAAAGCAGGCTGGTCAGGAAGTGGGGTAAGCAGGTTGGTCAGGAAGAGGGGTAAGAACGCAGGTCAGGAAGTGGGGTAAGCAAGCTGGTCAGGAAGGGGGGTAAGCAGGCTGGTCAGGAAGTGGGGTAAGCAGGCCGGTCAGGAAGTGGGGTAAGCAGGCCGGTCAGGAAGTGGGGTAAGCAAGCTGGTCAGGAAGTGGGGTAAGCAGGCTGGTCAGGAAGTGGGGTAAGCAGGCAGGTCAGGAAGGTGGTAAGCAGGCTAGTCAGGAAGGTGGTAAGCAGGCTGGTCAGGAAGTGGGGTAAGCAAGCTGGTCAGGAAGGTGGTAAGCAGGCTAGTCAGGAAGGTGGTAAGCAGGCTGGTCAGGAAGTGGGGTAAGCAAGCTGGTCAGGAAGGTGGTAAGCAGGCTAGTCAGGAAGGTGGTAAGCAGGCTGGTCAGGAAGTGGGGTAAGCAGGCTGGTCAGGAAGTGGGGTAAGCAGGCTGGTCAGGAAGTGGGGTAAGCAGGCTGGTCAGGAAGGTGGTAAGCAGGCTGGTCAGGAAGTGGGGTAAGCAGGCAGGTCAGGAAGTGGGGTAAGCAAGCTGGTCAGGAACTGGCTATATTTTTAGAAGTCATAGTCACCTGTTGATGAGAAGCTGCTCCACCTCGTTCAGATACGAGTGGTCCCGATTGACGGAATTCATGTGGGTCAAGGCCTCACAGGGGTAACGCGCTGGCTTGATGCAGTAGAAGGCCTCCCGGTCTCTCTTGTCTACGTAGCGGCACACTTCATCTTCCGTGTCCAACTGAAAGCCGCATTCGCTGTTCTCGTACTGCGTGGCACTTGTGAAATTTCCTGTGTACTTGATATTGGCAAAGCCCTGGTTCCTCGCCCTCCACAGGGCGGAGACGGCCTCGCTGGGGTGCAGTAGTAATACTGACACGTGTACAGACCCCGCCCAGATGAGGGTGAACTGTACCAGTTTGGTCCCTTCTTTGTTGTTTGTTATGCTCCCGCTCCCGCTTCTTTTTTTATCGGGGTTGTTTATTCTCGCCCTCAGGTAGTCGCCGCCATAAGATTTCCTATTCCCTGAATAGTCGCAGGCCGTCACTTTCACCTGCAGCTGGTCCCCAATGCAATATTTAGCTTTGGGGTTGACGATAACGGCCGAGCTCTTCTTGGCGCTGGTGGCCTCCTCTATGTCATTGATGGACCGCCAGGGAATTTGACTGTCGATCTTGTAGAACAGGGCCTCAATTTCGTCGTCCGTTTTCATTGGACTGGGTATATCAGAGTTGGTATGGTGCGATGGGCAGTTACACAGCTGGAGCATGTTTATTTTGGGCATCTGAAATGGGAATTCAACACTTAAAATACTCAACCTGAAAATCTAAAAAAAAAATCACTTTGCCCCAAAAATATCTAAGTTGCAAAACTCATCTCAAGAAAAATCGGGTGAAGGTCTATGGGTGCAGTTGTGCTTTAACCTTTAATGTCAGGGAGGGAGATGAACCCACTCCATGAACCCACTCCATACATAGCAAGTGTCGGCTGTTTACTACAACCGGGTTCGTTTCTATAGGCAGGCAGAGCCGGGGACCACATGGATCGCCAGGTCCACCGAAAGCAGGAGGGGTGCAGCAAGTAGTTGCCAGCCCTGATCACCCCAGGAAATGCCTCTGGGTTTCTATAGACCTAAAGGACCCCTGTCATGTGACTTTTATGTCAACAAAGGTCTTGTATGTCTAAAAACTCTTGTAACATCATAGATGTTGAGCCTGGACTGTGGCAACAGGTGGAAGGATGAAGGAGCATGGAGATCAGTGAGGGAAATCAGAGCAGCAGTCTATATGTGAGAGGAGGGGGCTACAACAGCAGTCTATATACAAGAGAGGAGAGGGCCATATACAGCAGTCTACTTGTGAGAGAAGAAGGCTATAGCAGCAGTCTATATGAGAGAGGAGAGGGCGACAGCAGCAGTCTATATATAAGAGAAGATAGGACCATAAACAGCAGTCTATATGTGAGAGGAGAGGACTACAGCAGCAGTCTATATATGAGATAAGTGGGGGATACAGCAGCAGTCTATATGTTAAAGGAGAGGGCTACAGAAGCAGTATATATATAATAGAAGATAGGGCCATAAACAGCAGTCTATATGTGAGAGGAGAGGGCTACAGCAGCAGTCTATATATGAGATAAGAGTGGGATACAGCAGCAGTCTATATGTGAGAGGAGAGGGCTACAGCAGCAGTCTGTATATGACATAAGAGTGGGATACAGCAGCAGTCTATATGTGAAAGGAGATGGCTACAGCAGCAGTCTATATATGAGATAAGTCGGGGATACAGCAGCAGTCTATATGAACATTTTATGAACATTTTAGGATGTGGTTTTCAGTGAGTTTTTTGTCCAATGCCGTGTAGACCTAGCCTAAGATGTTTGTGCGGCAAGTTCTGCAGAGACAAGTTGTGGCTGTAAGAAGTTATCATGACGATCTAGGCTGAAAGTGGAAAAAAAAGGGGAAGAAAACTACTCATCAGAGAAGACGTCACCTGTGAATCACTGGCTGTAACTGCAATGTAATAACTTATATGTCTGCAGGGAAGACATCACCTGTGGGTCACTGGTTATAACTGCACTGTAATCACCTATATGCTTGCAGAGAAGATCTCACCTGTGAGTCACTGGCTATAACTGCACTGTAATCACTTATATGCCTGCAGAGCAGATGTCATAGGTGAGTCACTGGTTATAACTGCATTGTAATCACTTATATGCCTGCAGAGAAGACATCCCAGTGAGTCACTGGCTGAAACTGCACTGTAAATACGCATATGTCTGCAGAGAAGACATCACCTGTGAGTCACTGGCTATAACTGCACTGTAATCGATTACATGTCTGCAGAGAAGACATCACCTGTGAATCACTGACTGTAACTACACTGTAATCACTTATATATCTGCAGAGAAGGCATTAATTGTAAGCCACTGGCTGTAACTGCACTGTAATCACTTACATGTCTGCAGAGAAGGCGTCACCTGTGAGTTACTGGCTACAACTGCACTGTAATCACTTATATGTTTGCAGAGAAGAAGTCACCTGTGAGTCACTAGTCATAATTACACTGTAATCACTTATATGTTTGCAGAGAAGAAGTCACTTGTGAGTCACTAGTCATAATTATACTGTAATCATGTATATGTCTGCAGAGCTCCTGCATATAACTGGTAGTACTATGTGGTGGTCTCATGTGGTCATGGTGTGGCAGTATTATTTGGTCTTTTGGTATTATTGGGATTGATGGTCTTGGTATCGTGGGATTTATTTAGTAGCAGTATGGCGGTAATACGTGTGGTATATCTTCTCCATCTATCGGTATTTTGGTGACTTATTTATAAGGTATTACACTAGAATACATAGATCAGCACTTCTGAAGAGGAAAATGTGTAAGCGCTGATAATCGATGTACAGAGACTGCTGAGGAGACGGACAGGTTCTATGCGGAAAACATGAAAAATTAGTGACAGGAACCTACGTGTTTTTATCCGTAAAAAAACATGCCGCAGTTCACGTGCTGTGAAAAATGTTTTGTGAACCCAGCGCTACTGTGCACGGATCTTTTAGGACCTTAGCAACGCCCCTGCGGTTTGGTCAATCTTCAGTCTGTTCTTTACCCTTTGGCCAAGATTTTCTACAGGAGGAGAAGACCCTCCGAATTATACAAAGGGCCAACCTCGCCCCTTCCCCCAAGTTCAATGTCCACCATGTGAAGGGAACAACCCACATAACATTACATTGGGGTGTTAGTGTTTATGCAATCCCCTATATCGCAGCCCTAGCTTAGAGCATCACATGGGGGTAACTAGGAAATTTAAGAGTAGAGGAGACATGGGCCCCACCCCATTATTGGGCCCTATGGTGGATCCCACAGTTATAAAACTTAGAAAACAATGGAAGATTTTTTTTTTTTTTTTTTTTACATTCCACCCCAATCAGGTATATGGAAACATTGGACGGTCGAGTAGGACAATAGCGGAAAGGTCGTCTTAGGTCCTGCAGATACCTGGACTTTACTCCGGTTAACGAACACCAAAAGAAGGGATGTGACGACGGCCGCCGCCAGCGCCGATCTCATGGAAATCTTCATTTTCCACCAGCCCAAGATCTCCTGGAAAACATAAACAGCCCGGATGTAGCTGGATGTCGGAAACTCTTTGCTAATGACTTGTATCGGAGAAAAGTTTCATAAGTTCATCCCCTAAGAATGTCCGTGTGTTTGTGCGGTGGTGATAGGTGCTCTTTAACCCCTTGAGGACCATGTGATTTTTTTGGGCTGACACCTTCGTTTTTCCCTCCTCGCCTTCGAAGAGCCATAACTTTTTATCTTTCCACCTACATAGACGTATGAGGGCTTTTATTTTGCGGGATAATATGCACTTTCTAATGGTGTTATTCACTGGACCATAGACTATACTGGGAAACCACAAAAACATTCAAAGTGGGGCAAAATGTAAAAAAAAAAACGTACTTGCGCCATGATTGCGGGAGTTTTGTTTTTACAGCGCAACACACTGATGAGTATTATAGGTGTATACACAGGTGTAGTAATATATTACTCGGCATAGTTTGAGTGTATATATATGTTACACATAAGGACAGTGTATACACAAGTGTAACACACTCCCCGTGTCTGTATGTATATACTATATCTTGTTACCTCTCAGACACAGTATACGAGTAGAACCATTTGGGGTATGGAGCGGAGCGCTCCCTCCTGCCTCAGGGTTTACCTCCTGCATGGTCACTGGGGTCCAGGGGGCTCCTGGCCGTGCAGGCAGCGCTGGAACTTTTGAGGAAACCTGAAGATCATTTTGGTTTCCATGGCGACGGAGCCGACCATCTGCTGCAGGAGCCGGCAGAGGAAGCATGCTGTGGGAGGAGCTCAAAAGGGGTGGGCGTGGCTGGTCACTGTTCCTGCAGCTGTGGGAGGAGCTCAGAAGAGGCGGGTGGGGCTGGTTACTGTTCCTGCAGCTGTGAGTGATGGAACTTCGGGGTGGGCGGGGCTGTTTACTTTTCCTGCAGCTGTGAGTGGTGGAGCGTCGTGGTGGGCGGGCTGTTTACTTTTCCTGCAGCTGTGAGTGATGGAGCGTCGTGGTGGGCGGGGCTGCTCACTGTTCCTGCAGCTGTGAGTGGTGGAGCTCTGGGGTGGGCGGGGCTGCTCACTGTTCCTGCAGCTGTGAGTGGAGGAGCGTCGTGGTGGGCGGGGCTGCTCACTGTTCCTGCAGCTGTGAGTGGTGGAGCTCTGGGGTGGGCGGGGCTGCTCACTGTTCCTGCAGCTGTGAGTGGTGGAGCTCTGGGGTGGGCGGGGCTGCTCACTGTTCCTGCAGCTGTGAGTGGAGGAGCGTCGTGGTGGGCGGGGCTGCTCACTGTTCCTGCAGCTGTGAGTGATGGAGCGTCGTGGTGGGCGGGGCTGCTCACTGTTCCTGCAGCTGTGAGTGGTGGAGCTCTGGGGTGGGCGGGCTGCTCACTGTTCCTGCAGCTGTGAGTGGAGGAGCGTCGTGTGTGGGCGGGCTGCTCACTGTTCCTGCAGCTGTGAGTGGAGGAGCGTCGTGGGGGCGGGGCTCCTCACTCTTCCTGCGGCTGTGAGTGGTGGAGCTCTGGGGTGAGCGGGGCTGCTCAATTTTCCTGCGGCTGTGAGTGGTGGAGCTCAGGGGTGGGTGGGTCTGGTGACTGTAGCTGCAGCTGTGAGTGGTGGAGCTCTGGGGGAGGGCTGTGAGAGGATTTTAGAAGGGGTTGGCGGGGCTAGTCAGTCTTCCTGCAGCTGTGAGTGGTGGAGCTCTGGGGTGGGCGGGGCTGGTCACTGTTCCAGCGGCTGTGAGTGGAGGAGCTCCGGGGTGGGCGGGGCTGGTCACTGTTCCTGCGGCTTTTATGGAGGAGCTCCGGGGTGGGCGGGGCTCCTCACTCTTCCTGCGGCTGTGAGTGGTGGAGCTCTGGGGTGGGCGTGGCTGGTCACTGTTCCAGCGGCTGTGAGTGGAGGAGCTCCGGGGTGGGCGGGGCTGGTCACTGTACCTGCGGCTTTTATGGAGGAGCTCTGGGGTGGGCGGGGGTCTCTTCACTTTCTGCGATGTGAGTGGTGGAGCTCTGGGTGTGAGCTGGGGCTGCTCAAATTTTCCTGCGGCGGTGAGTGGTGGAGCTCAGGGGGGGGTGGGTCTGTGACTGTAGCTGCAGCCGTGTAGTGGTGGAGCTATGGGGTGGGCTGTGAGAGGATTTTAGAAGGGATGTTGGCGGGGTAGTCAGTCTTCCTGCAGCTGTGAGTGGTGGAGAGCTCTGGTGGGCGGGCTGGTCAATGTTCCAGCGACTGTGAGTGAGGAGGCTCGGGAGTTGGGCGGGCTGGTCACTGTTCCTGCGGCTTTTATGGAGGAGCTCTGGGGTGGGCGGGGCTCCTCACTGTTCCTGTGGCTGTGTGTGGGGGAGCTCTGGGGTGGGTGGGGCTGCTCACTGTTACTGCGGCTGTGAGTGGTGGAGCTCCGGGGGTGGGTGGAACTAAAGTTTATAAATTAGGCTTAGTTTAGTTAGTTAGTTAAGGTGAAGTTCTGGTGGAGTGTTAGTGTTCTGTTCACTGGTAAAGTCCTGGGGTCTGGAGTAATGGCCGGACTCCAGAGGATGAAGGACTCTCCTTAATCCTTTTGGAAGCCTTGACCTCTTTAGGGATCTCTATAGGGAACTATAGACTTTTACACAAGGAGTTGCTGCCTAGTCTTTCAGAAGAAGTCTCCCTGGAACAGGTACGCTGGATGTAGTGCATAGGAAGTCCCCCGCTGGCCTACCAAGCAGATGGTGTCCAGAATGTTGCCACTGGTCTGGTCCATCTAGATCCAGTCCTCCTGAGGTGGCTCTGCTATCCCCTTGCAGTCTATCTGGAAGTTCTCCAGTCCAAGCCGCATCCACATAAGGGACAGTTTTAAAAGGGAACTCTAATGGCTGCTGACTGCAACACTGGTGGAGGAAGGATTGTAACCTGATGGAAAGTGAGAGATGCCATGTATGTCAGCTTGCCAGTAAGAAAAGGACTAAGTTGTTTTGTACCGTTAATCATTCGTCGGTGTCCTGCTTCCTGCACAACATCATGGGCGCCCCCACAACACCATCGTAGCAGGAGAGGATTAGCACCACCATTGTGGAGTGTGCACCATCCCAGCTGCAGGTCCCTTACTTTATTTTGACTACGTAGCAGAGTCGGGCATGAGAGAATTTGGTGGAATCCAGCCGCTGTGACAAGGGCCTGGATGATAACTACGACTCCCATCCTCCTCTTCTCTGTTCCTCTGAGGACGTATGTCGCATGAATGGTGGAGCTCCGGGGTTGGCCGGGCTGCTCATTGTACCAGGCCTGTGAGTGGTGGAACAGCCGAGTGGGCGAGGCTGCTCATTGTACTAGGACTGTGAGTGGTGGAGCTCCAGGGGTGGGCAGGGCTGCTCATTTTACCAGGGCAGTGATTGGTGGAGCTCTGGGGTGGGTGTGGCTGCTCATTGTACCAGGGCTGTGAGTGGCGGAGCAGCTGTGATGGGCAGGGCTGCTCATTGTATCAGGGCAGTGATTGGTGGAGCTCTGGGGTGGGCGGGGCTGCTCATTGTATCAGGGCTGTGAGTGGTGGAGCAGCTGGGGTGGGCAGGGCTGCTCATTGTACCAGGGCTGTGATTGGTGGAGCTCCCGGGTTGGGCGGGGCTGCTCATTGTACCTGGACAGTGAATGGTGGAGCTCTGGGGTGGGTGTGGCTGCTCATTGTACCAGGGCAGTGATTGGTGGAGCTCTGGGGTGGGCGGGGCTGTTCATTGTACCAGGGCTGTGAGTGGTGGAGCAGCTGGGGTGGGCGGGGCTGCTCATTGTATCAGGGCTGTGAGTGGTGGAGCAGCCGGGGGGGGCAGAGCTGCTCTTTGTACCAGGGCTGTGAGTGGTGGAGCAGCCGGGGTGGGCGGGGCTGCTCATTGTACCAGGGCTGTGAGTGGTGGAGCAGCTGGGGTGGGCGGGGCTGCTCATTGTACCAGGGCAGTGAGTGATGGAGCAGCCGGGGTGGGCGGGGCTGCTCATTGTACCAGGGCTGTGAGTGGTGGAGCAGCCGGGGTGGGCGGGGTCTGCTCATTGTACCTGGGCTGTGAGTGGTGGAGCAGCTGGGGTGGGCGGGGCTGCTGATTGTACCAGGGCTGCGAGTGATGGAGCAGCCGGGGTGGGCGGGGCTGCTCATTGTACCAGGGCATGGAATGGTGGAGTGCGGGGGTGGGTGTGGGGCTGCTCCTTGTACCAGGGGCTGTGAGTGATTGGAGCAGCCGGGGTGGGCGGGGCTGCTCCTTGTTCCAGGGCTGTGAGTGGTTGGAGAAGCTGGGGTGGGCGGGGCTGCTCATTGTACCTGGGCTGTGTGTTTTGGAGCAGCTGGGGTGGGCAGAGCTGCTCATTGTACCAGGGCTGTAAGTGGTGGAGCAGCCGGGGTGGCAGAGCTGCTCATTGTACCAGGGCTGTAAGTGGTGGAGCAGCCGGGGTGGTGCGGGGCTGCTCATTGTACCAGGGCTGTGAGTGGTGGAGCAGCTGGGATGGGCGGGGCTGCTCCTTGTTCCAGGGCTGTGATTGGTGGAGCTCCAGGGTTGGGCGGGGCTTCTCATTGTACCTGGGCAGTGATTGGTGGAGCTCTGGGGTGGGTGTGGGCTGCTCATTGTACCAGGGCTGTGAGTGGTGGAGCAGCCGGGGTGGGCAGAGCTGCTCTCATTGTACAGGGCTGTAAGTGGTGGAGCAGCCGGGGGTGGGCGGGGCTGCTCATTTGTACCAGGGCTGTGAGTGGTGGAGCAGCTGGGATGGGCGGGGCTGCTCATTGTACCAGGGCTGCGAGTGATGGAGCAGCCGGGGTGGGCGGGGCTTCTCATTGTACCAGGGCTGTGAGAGGTGGAGCAGCCGGGGTGGGCAGAGCTGCTCATTGTACCAGGGCTGTGAGTGGTGGAGCAGCCGGGGTGGGCAGAGCTGCTCATTGTACCAGGGCTGTAAGTGGTGGAGCAGCCGGGGTGGGCGGGGCTGCTCATTGTACCAGGGCTGTGAGTGGTGGAGCAGCTGGGGTGGGCGGGGCTGCTCATTGTACCAGGGCTGTGAGTGATGAAGCAGCCGGGGTGGGCGGGGCTTCTCATTGTACCAGGGCTGTGAGTGGTGGAGCAGCCGGGGTGGGCGGGGCTGCTCATTGTACCTGGGCTGTGAGTGGTGGAGCAGCTGGTGGTGGGCGGGGCTGCTCATTGTACCAGGGCTGCGAGTGATGGAGCAGCCGGGGTGGGCGGGGCTGCTCATTGTACCAGGGCAGTGAATGGTGGAGTTCTGGGGTGGGTGGGGCTGCTCCTTGTACCAGGGCTGTGAGTGGTGGAGCAGCCGGGGTGGGCTGGGCTGCTCCTTGTACCAGGGATGTGAGTGGTGGAGCAGCTGGGGTGGGTGGGGCTGCTCATTGTACCAGGGCTGTGAGTGGTGGAGCAGCTGGGGTGGGTGGGGCTGCTCATTGTACCAGGGCTGTGAGTGGTGGAGCAGCCGGGGTGGGCGGGGCTGCTCCTTGTACCAGGGCTGTGAGTGGTGGAGCAGCCAGGGGTGGGCGGGGCTGCTCATTGTACCAGGGCAGTGAATGGTGGAGCTCTGGGGTGGGTGTGGCTGCTCATTGTATCAGGGCTGTGAGTGGTGGACCTGCGGGTGTGGGCGGGGCTGCTCATTTTACCAGGGATGTGAGTGTTGGAGCAGCCGGGGTGGGCGGGGCTTCTCATTGTACCAGGGCAGTGAATGGTGGAGCTCTGGGGTGGGTGGGGCTGCTCCTTGTACCAGGGCTGTGAGAGGTGGAGCAGCCGGGGTGGGCGGGGCTGCTCCTTGTACCAGGGCTGTGAGTGGTGGAGCAGCTGGGGTGGGCGGGGCTGCTCATTGTACCAGGGCTGTGAGTGGTGGAGCAGCTGGGGTGGGCGGGGCTGCTCATTGTACCAGGGCTGTGAGTGGTGGAGCAGCTGGGGTAGGCGGGGCTGCTCCTTGTACCAGGGCTGTGAGTGGTGGAGCCGCCGGGGTGGGCGGGGCTGCTCCTTGTACCAGGGCTGTGAGTGGTGGAGCAGCCGGGGTCGGCAGGGCTGCTCATTGTACCAGGGCTGTGAGTGGTGGAGCAGCCGGGGTCGGCAGGGCTGCTCATTGTACCAGGGCAGTGATTGGTGGAGAAGCTGGGGTGGGCGGGGCTGCTCATTGTACCAGGGCAGTGAATGGTGGAGTTCTGGAGTAGGTGGGGCTGCTCCTTGTACAACCTTCTCACTTGGTACTGCAGATCACATGGGGCCCCCTGGCAGCCACCTGCTCTGCTCAATTATAAAGACGTCCATGCCCACCTCCACCCCATTATTGGACCCTATAGTGGATACCATTTTGACCCTGGACCAGCAGTAGCAGTGGACCCCAATATCATTGCAGGGGCTCATGGGTCTCTTAGCCTGTTATGAAGCCACATTGAGATGTAGCTACTACCTTCTCAGTCGTCTGGGTGGTCACGTAGGCCGGGAGCATCTTAGTCCAGGACGAAGGTAGTCACTGACACTAGAGGTGCAAAGAAGAGAGAAAATCCATTAAAAATAGCAATGTTTACAGCAGGGAGAGGAGACCGCGGGGGATGGGTTACTGATCCCCCACATAGTTCCTGTCACTGATACCCCCCCCATCATGAATATCACGGATACCCCCCCATCATGAATATCACGGATACCCCCCCATCATGAATATCACGGATACCCCCCATCATGAATATCACGGATACCCCCCATCATGAATATCACGGATACCCCCCCATCATGAATATCACGGATACCCCCCCATCATGAATATCACGGATACCCCCCCATCATGAATATCACGGATACCCCCCCATCTTGAATATCACGGATACCCCCCCCATCATGAATATCACGGATATCCTCTCTTAGGACCTGTCACGAATGTCCTCCCATAGGGCCAAAACAGTCAGTGAGGTCTGAAAAGTGAGTAAATCCTCACAACGACCAATTTATTCATGGATATTCCCAAGGAGAGACAATTCCCCCTTCTAAGCCACTCTCGCCTCTCACCCAGCCAACCGGTAAGTTCTACTCTGCACTGACGAGGGGCAAATACCCCGAAACAGCTGTCTGTAGAACTTAACTGGTTTGGCTTGAATCCCTTTCACACTGCAAGGCTCCTGTGAGCTACATGTGAATCAATGATAACTACAGCCAATAGAGCTCTTTTCCCAGAAGCCTTTGCTTTATGCAAAACAGTCAGTAAGGTCTGAAAGGCGAATAAATCCTCACAGTGACCAATTTATTGGTGGGTCTCCCCAAGGAGAGATTTTCCGCCTTTTCTACCATAATGCCTGTCACAGATGTCCTCCCACAGTGCCTGTCACAGATGTCCCCCCACAGTGCCTGTCACAGCTGTCCTCCCATAGTGCCTGTCACAGATGTCCTACCATAATGCCTGTCACAGATGTCCTCCCAAAGTGCCTGTCACAGATGTCCTCCAAAAGTCCCTGCCACAGATGTCCTGCCATAATGCCTGTCACAGATGTCCTCCCACAGTCCCTGCCACAGATGTCCTGCCATAGTGCCTGTCACAGATGTCCTCCAACAGTCCCTGCCACAGATGTCCGCCCACAGTGCCTGTCACAGATGTCCTCCCACAGTGCCTGTCACAGATGTCCTCCCATAATTTTGTCACTGGTGCCCCTCCATAGTGCCTGTCACAGCTGTCCTCCAATAGAGCCTGTCACAAGTCCTCCCATAATGCCTGTCACAGATGTCCTCCCATAGAGCCTGTCACAAGTCCTCCCATAATGCCTGTCACAGATGTCCTCCCATAGAGCCTGTCACAGCTGTCCTCCCATAGTGCCTGTCACAGATGTCCTCCCATAGAGCCTGTCACAGCTGTCCTCCCATAGTGCCTGTCACAGATGTCCTCCCATAGTGCCTGTCACAGATGTCCTCCCATAATGTTGTCACTGGTGCCCCTCCATAGTGGCTGCCCCTGGCCCACTTGAGGGCTGGTGGAGGAGGTATGTAGAAGTTAAGCGGTCAGGCTGGAGTGGCCTTGGTGAGGCTGGCGGACGTCCATTGCTTCCTCAGCCGTAGGTAATTATTATCACTTCTATAACTGAGTTTATTACCTCTCTGTACAATAATCATGGAGGAGGTGTTACTGGGAGGAGACGTCGCGCTCTGTATCATTATAGTGAGATAATAACCGGCTGTAGCCTGTGACGCGCGTCCTCTGAGAACTTACACGTCGTCAGCGACCGACTCTGGACCATAAAAAGTTATGGCTCCTGGAATAGATCACAGCAGGAGGTTTACAGGGTTTATACTGTACAATAAAGTAAAACAATCAAAAAAAACTCTGCAGCAGCAGTAGCAGCGAGTTTGCAACTACCCGGCCTCAGGAAAAACAAATCCTCGCAGAGCAACATCCAGAGAAAGTACAAATCCTCGCAGAGCAACATTTAGAGAAAGTACAAATCCTCGCAGAGCAACATCCAGAGAAAGGACAAATCCTCGCAGAGCAACATTTAGAGAAAGTACAAGTCCTCACAGAGCAACATCCAGAGAAAGGACAAATCCTCACACAGCGACAACCAGAGAAAGGACAAATCCTCACACTGCGACATCCAGAGAAAGTACAAATCCTCATACAGCGACATCCAGAGAAAGGAGAAATCCTCACACAGCGACATCCAGAGAAATACAAATCCTCACACAACGACATCCAGAGAAAGTACAAATCCTCATACAACGACATCCAGAGAAAGGACAAATTCTCACAGAGCAACATCCAGAGAAAGTACAAATCCTCACACAGCGACATCCAGAGAAAGTACAAATCCTCACACAGTGACATCCAGAGAAAGTACAAATCCTCACACAGCGACATCCAGAGAAAGTACAAATCCTCACACAGCGACATCCAGAGAAATACAAATCCTCACACAGCGACATCCAGAGACAATACAAATCCTCACACAGCGACATCCAGAGAAAGTACAAATCCTCATACAGCGACATCCAGAGAAAGGACAAATCCTCACAGAGCAACATCCAGAGAAATACAAATCCTCACACAGCGACATCCAGAGAAAGTCCAAATCCTCACACAGCGACATCCAGAGAAAGAACAAATCCTCACACAGTGACATCCAGAGAAAGTACAAATCCTCATACAGCGACATCCACAGAAAGGACAAATCCTCACACAGCGACCTCCAGAGAAAAACAAATCCTCACAGAGCAACATCCAGAGAAAGTACAAATCCTCATACAGCGAAAAAACAATGAATAATGCTCATGGTCACAGTTAAAACCCGGCGGCTAAACTAGATGCCCTGGAGTATTTAGATCACACGTGTCAAACTGCGGCCCTCCAGCTGTTAGGAAACTACAACTCCCATGATGCGTTTATATAATCTATAACAGTGGGCATGATGGGAGTTGTAGTTTCCCAACAGCTGGAGGGCCGCCGTTTGACACCCCTGATTTAGATCATGCATAGCTGAAATGTTGCTAATTCGAACGTTGTTATATCACAACTGTGTGTTACACTTATTACAAACATAGAGTACACTTGTTGCCAACTTCTGGTTAAATATAGTAAAAAGTAAAAAATGTACAAAACAAAATTCAGACTTTTCAATGAATATAAATTGTTAATCAACCAATTCTACTCTCGCGTTTAAGCCCTTTGGTTGTATTGTTTTTCATTTGTACATCCAATACATTTCTTTTTTCTGCAGGACTTGAAATTTATTTGGACAATCTTTATGAATATGGTCAATGGGGACTATTTTAATTACTGAAAAATCCTGCTTGTGATTTTCCGTTATATGTTTAGCTACGCTCTGGCTGATATCTCCTTTCTTTGTGCTGGCTCTATAGCCATTCAGGTGAACATGTAGTGGGCAAATAGTGCCTCCCACGTACTGTATGCCACATAAACACTGTATCACGTAAATGACGAATTGGCTCTTACAGTTTAAATGGTAACGGATTTTGAATGTCGCTGTTGTTTTTTTTTTACATGATTTGTTGAGTTTCAATGATACTTTTACAGCATAAACAGGAAATGGCTTTACATTGAAAACGACCCTGTTGTAAAGTTATATTGGTATCCATGTTGTTAGGATTGGTGACCAGACTAGATGCTAGGATGCCTTTAAGGTTGGGGGCTCTCCTGAATATTAAGTTTGGCTTCTCAGGGGCTATTGGTCCCAAGAAAGGATCTTTTTTTGATCTAATGCCAAACTGTTTTTGTAAAATGTTCTTGATCTTATTATGAGCAGAAGTGTATTGTGTTATTAAAGAAAAGTTTGTTGTAATATTATCACTCTTTTGTTTTTCTTTGTTTTTTAAAGGGGTTGTCTCGCCACAAAGAATAGCTTTTAAAATGTAGGGAACACTAAAAGAAGATGTTTTCCAAATATATTGCATTGTCCATCTTTTTTTGTTAAGAATTTAAAAAAGCGATTTTTAACCTTCTGAGCTCTCTTGGTTCCCTAGTGACCGACCTGTGTACACTTTTCCCCCCTGCTGCGTGTTCTATCTGATGCAGGGAGTGATGTCCTCACACAGGTCCTGGCAGCACAGAGCTCTGGACAGTGACAGCTTGATTTTATCTGATCTTTCAGACAAAAGAGTCTACTCTACTGTTTACTTTAGCTGAGAAGCTTCAAAGGACCTTGGAGAAGGTAATTTAGCTGATAAACATAATAAACAGAGAAGGCTAAATACACAGAGTGAATATGCTAATTACATTACAGCTCAACCCGGAAGTGGCAGAGAAAGCAGCTTTATTTCATTTATGCAGCCTATGAACCTTTGAGATGAGACAACCCCTTTAAACAATCTTGTTGTGATAATAAATTGGCTTTCATGTGTGCGTCATCCAATAGTTTTTTAGGATACTGTTTTTCTCTAAATCTGTATTCCAGAAAAAGGGCTTGTTTTTTTAAAAGTCTCATTTTCTGTACAGTTCTTGCGAAGTCTCTTTAATTGGCAATAAGGTCTATTTGTTAGCCATGGCTTGTGGTGGGCGCTAGCAAAATTTATAAAGCTATTTGTGTCCACCTTCTTAAAAAAGGTTGAAGTAATAAATTTGTCATTATTTTTGGAAATTTCTAGATCTAGGAATTCCGTTGTCTCGCTATTGATGTGTGCTGTAAAAGAGATGCCCCAGTCATTGCTATTGATATGGGTGATAAAGTTAGAGATCTCTTTTTGCGGACCTTTCCAGATAATGAAAAGGTCATACAGTATGCGGGACGCACCATTCGCCCACTACACGTTCGCCTAAATGGTCATAGAGCCAGCACGAAGAAAAGAGATATCAGCCAGAGCGTAGCTAAACATATAACGGAAAAGCACAATCAGGATTTTTCAGTGATTAAAATAGTCCCTATTGACCATATTCATAAAGATGTTCCAAACAAATATCAAGCTCTACAGAAAAAAGAAATGTATTGGATGTACAAAATGAAAAACAATCCAACCAAGGGCTTAAACGCGAGAGTAGAATTGGTTGATTAACAATTTATATTCATTGAAAAGTCTGAATTTTGTTTTGTACATTTTTTACTTTTTACTATATTTAACCAGAAGTTGGCAACAAGTGTACTCTATGTTTGTAATAAGTGTAACACACAGTTGCGATATAACAACGTTCGAATTAGCAACATTTCAGCTATGCATGATCTAAATCAGGGGGTCTTCAAACGGCGGCCCCCCAGCTGTTGGGAAGCTACAACTCATCATGCGTTCATAAAATCTATAACAGTGGGCATGATGGGAGTTGTAGTTTCCCAACAGCTGGAGGGCCGCAGTTTGACACGTGTGATCTAAATCCTCCAGGGCATCTAGTTTAGCCGCCGGGTTTTAATTGTTTCTGTTTATACCGAGGACCATGAGCATTATTCATTGTTTTTTCTCTTTGTATTCGCTAGATAAGACATCTGGCAATTTTATTGAGGTTTTTTAAATGGGGGTCACTAGTCCATCTTTTTAAACACACTGGCATGTATCTGCAAAACAAGATCGTAATAATTATCGTCGGAGCCAGCCAACAATAAAAAAAACCCTCGCTCCGAGAGCTGTCAATCTCTATGTAAGATTGACAGCTGAGAGATCCAACCGGATGCATCCCTGTCAGGGCGATTGTGCACATCCTAGTGTTGAAGATTGGCTCCTGTTTTTTCCAATCAGATAAGAGAACTTCCTTTATTTCCCCTTTTTCTCCCCCGTGGACCCTTTTTACCCCTGAGAACCCATCTAGGGGGAAACCGTGGCTTAACATTGTTTTTTTAAAAAATAAAAAAGTTTTTTATCCTTAAACCCGGAGTAAACTCAGATTTTAGCACACGGACCGCACATCCTCTCTTTCTCCCAGATCAGGATCATTGTCTATCTATCTATCTATTTTTATCATTTCATCTTTTATCTATCATATCTATCTCTACCCATCTATCTATCAATACTATCTATCTATCATCATCTATTAATATCTATTACTCCATTCTTTCTATTCATACTATTATTATTATCTATCTACTATTATCATTATTTTTACTACTAAAATCTATCTATTATCTATCTTTATCTTATTTTTTATCAATATCTATCTCATTCTTCTCTTCATATCTACTATCTATCTACTTCTATCTATCTACTATTTCTATACAAACTATCTATCTAAATTATCTTCTATTATCTACTATCTATCTATCTTCAATTAAATCTTCTATCTTTCCGTATTTATCTATCTATTTATTATCTATATCTTCCCATTCTATTATCTTCTTCTATCTATTATCATTATTATCATCTTCTATCTAAAATTTTCTATCTATTATCTATCTATCATTATCTATCTAACTTTTTTCTCATATCTATCATCTATTATCTTTCATTCAAAAGCCAAATCTCCCGTTTTTTTGGGGGGGGGGTCCGCTTTTGGGGGCCCCCCGCCCTCCCGGGGAGTTTCATTTTTTCCCGCCCCCTGCAGGCGCGGGGGTCCTTTAAATTACCGGCCCCAAAAGTAGCGCTGGGGGCGCTACTCTTGCGGGGGGCCGCTCCCCACAGGCGGGGCAGGGCCGGCGGGGGCTCAAACCCCCCCGCGGTCTCACTGTGCGGGGAGGAGGCGGGGGATCCCCCTCCTCCCTCCCTTTCCCCGTATGTACGGCGCCGGGGGTGTGCGCCGTACATACGGACAGGGGCACAGGGGGGGTACGCCGGGCGGGGAGTGACTGCGGTGCTCTACTTCCCCCTGCGCCGCGAGGAGACGGCAGGACGGCCGCGCTGCAGGGCCTGGTAAGGAAAATGGATTTTATTTTTTATTTTTTTAAGCTTTAGGGGGTCACCGGTAAAAAGGGGAACCTGGCAACGAGGGGGCATACCTGGCAAAGAGGGGGCACACCGGCAACAATGGGGCATCACCTGGGAAAATGGGGGCAACTACCCGGCAAAAAATGGGGGATCACTGGAAAAAATGGGGGCACTACCTGGGAACAAAGGGGGAAAAAACCCGGGGAAAAATGGGGGCTCACCCTGGGAAAATGGGGAACTACCTGGGAACAAAGGGGGCATCACCTGGCAACAATGGGGGCTCAACTGGCAACAAAGGGGGCATACCCGGGAACAGAGGGGGCACTACTGGCACGAGGGGGCCTACCTGGCAACAAAGGGGCCTACCCGGTAACGATGGGGGCCACCTGGCTAACAGATGGGGGAACTACTGGCAACAGAGGGGGACTACCCGGCAACAGAGGGGGGGGACTACCCGGCAACGAGGGGAATCTACCTGGGAACAGAGGGGACATTACCTCTAACAGTGGGGGGGATACCGGCTAAAAGATGGGGGATACCTGGCTAAAAGAGGGGGCACTACCCTGGTAACGATTGGGGGAAAACCTGGCTAACAGATGGGGGAAATATGGTAAAAAGGGGGAAATACGGTAAAAGATGGGGGGAATACCTTGCTAAAATGGGGCATCTACCTGGCTAACAGATGGGGACTTACTGGGTAAAATGGGGGCAATACCTGGTAAAAGATGGGGGCCCCACATGGCTAACAGATGGGGGCCTATTGGCAACAATGGGGGCCCATTGGCTAAAGATGGGGGCCTACCCTAACAATTTGGGACATTTCCTGGAAAAAGGGGGGCATTACCTGGAAAAAAGGGGGCACTACCTGGCAAAATGGGGGGAAAACCTGGCAAACAATGGGGCCATACCTGGCAAACAAAGGGGGCATACCTGGCAAAAAATGGGGGGACTACCCGGAAACAAGGGGGGATACCGGCAAACAATGGGGGGGCCCCCCCTGGCAAACAATGGGGGCAACCTACCCGGCTAAAAATGGGGGACCTACCCGGCTAACAAAGGGGCACCTACCGGGGGGCCAATGGGGCACCTATGGCAACAATGGGGGCCCTCCCGGCAACAAAGGGGGGACCTACCTGGCAACAATGGCGGCACCTACCTCTAACAATGGGGGCACCTAACTGGGTAACAAAGGGGGCTCTACCTGGCTACAATTTGGCTTTTCAGAGGGGGCATCTATTGGCCAAAAAGGGGGCATCTAACGGCCTGAAAGGGGCACTCCCGGTTTTGGGGGGTACTACCTGGCTATAAGGGCATTACCTGCTTTCTTCAAAGGTTATGCAGTTAGGGGGTGGGTGTGGTTTTTTGAAGGGGGTGGCATACTGAAAGTGGGGGTGCCTGCAATTTTTGCCGCGGGGCGCAAAGCGCGCCCCCCACTAAAATTTTCCCGCTTTTTCATTTTCAAAAGTTGGAATATGACATCTCATATTTTCTAATCCATTCTCAATTAACTATGTAAAGACTTTTTTTATCTCAGGAAAGATAAGGACGGAGCAACGTGGGGGGTTTTAATCACTGAAGTTCACTGTGTCTGTGGTCAGTCACCCTACTATGGGAGTTCAGCTAGAAGTGGTGGTGGGCTGGTGGAGAGCTGCAGTAATCACTGGCAGCCCCGCAGGCCTCTATGTGTGGCCGCCGGGGATGAGTTAGGTTCCTCCTCTCAGTAAGGAGCCGTTGTGGGAGAACTGGAGCTGGGCGTTTCCCGTAACCAAATAAAGGGGTGTGCCCTCCTGGAAAAAGGG